>PVKN010004106.1:0-34603 GCA_004027915.1 Capromys pilorides
GGAATATTTTTAACATAGCTGAGTTAAAAAATTAGGAGTAAAGTAATTAAAAATTAAATTTTAGAGGATTTAGACAATAATTAATAATATAGAGGCCTACAGCCAATACATAAAGAACATAGATTATTTCAAGAGCACACAGGGAATTTACAAAATTGGGCATGTTATATAACAAATTAAACACCAACACATTTCAGAAAATTGATGGTTATTGATCATAATGCAATTACCTAGAAAATCTTTAAAAAGACATCCACAGCAACTTTGCTCCCTTAAAAGCTAACTCAGTGTTTAATAAAAATGAAAATGCTTAAAATTACATATCAAAATTGTAAGATGTAATAAAAATGATACCGAAGGCATACTTTTTTTTTTTGTATTTTAAGTCAGGGTCTACTGGGCGGGGTATTCAGGGTCTCACTATGTAGATGGGACTTGTAGTGATTCTCCTGTCTTTGGCCTCCCAAGTGCTGAGATTACAGGCATGGGCCGCTATGCCGGATCTCAATCGCTATCTCAGCGCACCCCAAAGGCAGGGCCGGCACGGCATGCCAGGGATAATTTCCTAGCCGCTGCGCTCTGCCAAAGAAGGGGATTTAGTCTTCTGAGTTATCAGGCCAGCCCCATTTTTTTATTTAAATATATTTACTGAAAAATTAGGAAACAGAAAACAAGGAAGAACCCTCAAGAAGGGATAAATGGTCTGCCAGTTCTAAACACAGCAAGAGGAAGAAATAAGAACAATAAGGATGGAAATGAATAAAATAATGCAGATCAGAATGAATAAGACCAAAGGCTGATTCTCTGAGAAAAGAAGAAAATTCAATGAACTAGCTAAACTTCTGAACATATTAACTGAGGTGGAGGGAAGGAAATGTCAATAAGTTCATATTAGGAATGAAAATGGAAAACATGAGTAATTAAAATGACAGGAGACTAACAAGTTAGTGCATATCCATATGAAAACATGGGTAAAATGAAAAAAGTTAAAACATCTGCATGACTAAAATTGACTAAAGGAATAAATAAATAAATAAACCTAATATCTAAAAAAAAAAAAAAGCCAGGCGTGGTGGCGCACGCCTGTAATCTCAACACTTGGGAGGCTGAGGCAGGAGGACTGATGTGAGTTCAAGACCAGCCTGGGCTACAAAAGTGAGCTCAAGGTCAGTCTGAACTGCATAGCAAGACCCTGTGTCAAAAAGACAACAAATAAATAAATAAATAAACTTAACATCTAAATGAAATAAAATAAAATTGACTAAAGGGGGCTGGGGAGATAGCTCAGGGGCACAAGTGCCTGCCTGGCAAATGCAAGGTCCTGAGTTTGATCCCCAGTCTCTCAAATAAAAATATAAATAAAATTGACTAAAGAAGAGAGCAACCTAAGTTGTCCAATAACAGAGAAGTCAACAGCAGGCAAGTCCCTTCTCCACCGTCCCTGCCACACCCACTCAGCCAGTCCGGTCCAGTTTCAGGTTACTTTAAAGGCCCAGGTTTACTAAATCTTGGCTAAAGGAAATATTCCTAGTCACCCAGTGGCTTACAGATACGTTTGTCCTCCACGTTTTCTCCTAGAAGTCAGGGGCAATTCCTATTGTTTCCTCCATTTACTTTCGAGATTTTACCTTTACCTTTGGTTCACAACAGTTTGGATGATAGGCCTGGGTATTATCTTCCTGCCTGGAATTGATGACACGTCTCTATGCTTTATTCCACTTCTCAACTATTTCTAAATCCTCATTTCTGTTGTTCTGTCCTGAGATGGGCTGGAAATGCCAGTTGGGGTATGTGTGTGTGTGTGTGTGTGTGTGTGTGTGTGTGTGTAGCATGTGTGTGGTATGTGTGGCACATGTGTATGGTGTTTGTGTTTGTGCATTAGGTTTAAGGGTCACCTCCTTTGCCTCATCTTACCCCTCAGTCCATACCAATTCCCACCCTGTCTTGGGGTCCGTGTGCTCTGTCCACTACACAAGCAGATGTACAGTGCAGGTAGAGAATACCCCGGCCACTCCCGGCAAACACCACATGCCCCCTCGCAACAGAGGAAGTTGGTGTGTGCAGCCTAACTCCTTGCACTAAAATTCCTAAGTGGAGCCAAACTATATTGTTATCAAGGGAATACATCTTAAGCCATTTCATCATGAGTTCTGAAGCACCCGGGCCAGCGGGGAGGCCAGGTCAAGAATAGTCCCAAGGAGTTCAGTTGCTGATCACACCAGGGGACAGATGGGGAAATGGGACTTCAGACTTCAGGGCTCTACCAAGGTCCCTCTTTAACTAAGTCCCACATTAGGCTCTGAGGGTGCCCTCTGGGACCTCAACAACCATATCTCACCTTATATCGCCTGTCAAGCCAGGCCAGTGACAGGACATGAGGCCTAAGAATTACCTTAGCTTTAGACCCAAAAGCTAGCTTGGAAGAGGAAACGGCCCCGGCCAGCCTCATTGCGATTTGTTTTCCCAGGGAGGCCCTGCACACCTAGGCATAGACATCTGCACTACCTTAGGCTCACAGAGACACCTTCTGGTCAGGGTATTTAAAACACCCACAAGTCCGGGCGTGGTGGTGCACACTTGTAATCCCAGCACTGGGGAGGCTGAAAACAGGAGGATCAGAGTTTGAGCTGCATAGTGAGACCCTGCACAAAATAAAACATCCACAAGCCATGAGTTCGCTGATATTTGAGGATGTTCCTGGGGAAACAGATTATAGACATCAGAGGAACTCTGCCTCCCTTCTTCCCCAGTCCGGTTCCCACAGTCTTGCTTATGGTCACTAGCAATGCAAAGTTCACTTTTGTCCAAATGTTTGTGAAGAAAGCTTTTATGTTAGTAATTAAGTTTGTTGGGAAAGACCTAATGGTGAGGAAAGAGCTTCCCTGGGCCTGGCATTGGGCCCGTTGGACTGGGCAGGCCTGGGCAGGGAGATACACCCTTCTCCTACTCCCATGGGCTGCCCTAGGGGCATCCAGCTTTAGCATTGGGACTCTTCCCCTCTGGTGACTTTTCTTTCTAAGGCAGAGGGGAGGCAGATTGTGGGGGAGAACCCCCTCAGCTCCTGCTTAAATCCACCCTAACAATTAATGGGCAGCTCCAGATGGTGTCCTGAAATCCTACACCTTTTTCTGTCTGATAACATTGATTTGGACACACTTCTGGAGTTACACTGATTTTTAGAAAATATCCATTTGGAATGTCAAGGAGCAATTGGGCACAGAGGGGAGTGGGGTCACTGGGGTCAGGGCGAGGACTGCTCTGACCTGGTCTCCCAATGGGAAGGCTGGCTTCTCAGAAGGCCACCCCAGATATATCCTTTCACCTTGAGGCACATTTCAAGTCTTTGTGGACTCAAGGATTCCTGGCTCACAGACAGATGGGGGCGGGGAGGGCCATCTGCCCCAATCCTAGGAGACTGGAACCCACTGCACGGCTCTGCTGGTGGCACCTCCAGCAAACCTGGGCCCATCGGACCACGCTCATTTCCGCTCTTCTCTTCTTTTTCATTTCAGGCTCTGGCTTTCCCAGCTCTAGCTCAGGCTCTCTGTGCTCTCCCAGTCCTGTAGGATTCCCTCAGACAGAGCTGAGCCCCTAAGTCTTTCTTCCTACTCTTTTGGACTTGTTTTTTTTATTTTTTGTATTTTAGGGAAGGGTCTACAGGGTGTTCAGGGTCTCACTGCTAGATTGGACTCATAGTGATCTGCCTGTTTACAGCTTCCCAAGAGCTAGGATTACAGGAGCGTGCCACCACACCAGGTCTCAACTGTCGTCTCAGCATGCAGGGGGTGGGGGGGTAGGAGGAGTGGGGGGCATGGCAGGCCCGGGGATTGAACCCCCAGCCCCTGTGCCTGCTTGCAGGGGCTGTAATCCCTGAGCTATTTGGCCAGCCCTTCCTTTTGACTTTAGAGGGCACCTGGACAGGTTCAGGTCTGGCTGGAGCCTTCTCTACGTGGGTTTACTCCATCCTCGCACTTGACCACTGCCATGGTTCAGGCTTAGCAGGACCCCTCACTCCACTGTCCCTGGTGGGAGACAGTGGCAAGCACTCTCCAGGAAGAAGCAAATGCGTCCGTAGTGGGACCACGACGGTGGCAAGCCAGGAGAAATGCGACCGGTAGCTTCTCGCTTCTCCAGGGACAGGGTGGGGGGAGGCAGCTTCCCGCGAGGGGGTCACTGGTTGCAGAGCACTGGGAGGAAGACTGCGACTCAGTTAAGGACACGGAGGGACAGCATGCATGGGAACAGGAGTAATACCGAGGCTGGGTGCCAGCTTGGCATTTCACTTGGACAGAGGACCCAACAGGACAGAAGCTGGGCAGGAATGGCTGGTGCAGGTGCAAAAACCTGGTGGTGCCCATGGCCTGAAGAGGAAGGCACAGAAGGCCTGGTCTGTAATTTGCACCCCTAGTAAAAAGTGACTTTTGGCAAGGGTGCGTAGGTCTTCAAGAGCTGCCTCCAAGGGTCAGGACTGGAGACTTAAGAAAGCGTAGGATGGGGCCTAGGAAGGTTCTGATCAAGCGAGTGGGGGATGCCCTGGGCACCCCTAGATCCTCACCTTTAATGGACCAGTCTGCCACATGCACGGCCCCATGAGGAATGTGCCCCCATCACACCTCAGACAAGAGAAATATATATATATATATATATATATATATATATATATATATATATATACACATATGTATTGAGGGAAAGGAAGCTCCTGTCTGAGAGACGGACAGGACAGGGACCCCAAGTGGGTAGTCCCCAGGAGAAGTAATTTCAGGACATTTAAATTTTTTTTTTTTTTTGTATTGTAGGGAAGGGTCTACAGGGTGTTCAGGATCTCACTACTAGATCGAACTCGTAGTGATACATCTGTTTGCAGCCTCCCAAGAGCTGGGATTACAGGCATGCACCACCACACCCAGTCTGAATTGCCATCTCAGCATGCCTGGGGGTGGGGCGTGCATGTGGGGCCCGGAGATTGAAACCCCAGCCCCTGTGCCTGTTAGCAGGTGCTTTAATCTACTGAGCTGTTTGGCCGGCCCTTTAAGACATATAAAGAAAGGAGGAAATTTCTTCCCTGTCCATCAACGTAAAGAAAGCTGACTTCAGCCTGGAAATCAAGATCCACCCTTAGGCCGTTTCATCTGCAGCCATCGGTGGCTGGGGAATCTGGCCAGTCACGGGGAGGCTAAGCTCTCTCCGTCCCTGGAGACACAGCCCAACCATTATTTCAGCATTTCACGTTTTCTGGCCTCGAGGAGTTTAAGACCTTTTGATTTATCCTAATTTTATAAAAGTGTCTCCCTGAACACTTCTTAGTGAAAAATATTCTATAGTGAAGCTTCTTCTTCTAACAATAGCTTACACTAACCACATTAAGGAAATCAGGAAAAGGAGCTCAGAATTTTATTACCATAGATTAATTTTATAACTTCACAATGGTAACGTTTTACTTTGTAGAATGTCAATAAATGACGATAATGAAGCCATTTTCAAAAAACCACATGAAATGAGAGATAACGGATGACAGTCACATCACTCTGGCAAAACAGTACTGAGAGATAGTCTTCAGAAAAACAAATGACTACGAAATATATGTGTGTGTATGTGTGTGTGTGTGTGTGTGTGTATGTGTGTGTGTATGTAGTACAGGGTCTACAGGGTTTCACTATGTGCATCGGACTCGTAGTGATCCTCCTGTTTTCAGCCTCCCAAGCGCAGGGATTACAGGTGGGTGCCACCACGCCCGGTCTCAGCTGCTGACTCAGTGTGCCCTGGTGGTGGGGCTGGCACAGCCAGCCTGG
Organism: Capromys pilorides; assembly: GCA_004027915.1. NCBI lineage: Eukaryota > Metazoa > Chordata > Mammalia > Rodentia > Capromyidae > Capromys > Capromys pilorides. Next base: position 5,793 of record PVKN010004106.1, read on the forward strand.
GATCAAACCCTGGGGCCCTGTGCCTACCTAAACAGGTGCTTTAATTCGCTGAGTTATCTGGCTGGCCCTAAACAATACCTTATTTAAGCTGCTTTTCTTTTTCTTTTTATTATTTTTTGTTATGGCTGGCTCAGCCTGCCCTGGGGAGGGGGCTGGCGCAGCATGTGGTGCCCGGATCAAACTGCAGTCTCTGTGGTTGCCCAAGCTTTCCTAAGCAGGTGCTTCAGACCGCTGAACCATCTCACCGGCCCTAAACTGCTTTTCTTATAACTCAAATTGTTCCTCAGTTAAAGGAACCTGCACTATAAGGTGTTGTTTTAAAGTCAAGTCACTAACAACTATCAACAACTGAATACTTATCACAAATACAAAAGGCTGACATGCAAAGGCAACACAACTGGTGGATGGTGGCATTCGTACATGCTCCTGCACGACTGGATGAACCATGGAGCGAGCACGCACTAGGCTGACAGTGAGCATCACGAAAATCCCTAGAGCCTCCCGGTGGCAACCGTCTTCTCGGTTCGGGCATCCACAGAAGCGCTTACCAGGCGTTTTGCCACCTGACCCTAACAGCCACCCTGTACTCTGGCCACCCCATTTTCAGATGAGGAGACTGAGGTTTTCAGAAGCCAGGCAATTTGTGTGCAGTGTGCGCACGTCTACCACGAGGCTGTGCGCATATTGGAGATCTGCCTAGTACATACAGGTGTTTGGTGCTCACTCATACTGTCCCGGCACACCTGACATAACATGCAGGGCCCTGATTTAACTTCCCATGAGGTGCTGCAGCTTTTAAATCTACTGGCAAATAGAGGAAGTTTGGACAGGTGCAGACACTGGCAGGAAAGGCTTGCACAAGGGCCACACCAAACGGGTCAGCCTGGAAACAAAGGAAATGTGCTGGTAGGTGTGGAGTGGTAACACTGCTCCTCTCAACTCATTTGAGTCTAACTGGTATTTGTTATCTATCTATCTATCTATCTATCTATCTATCTATCTATCTATCTTGTATTTATTTATTTGGTACAGGGAGGGCCAGTGCCTGCCTGGCAAGCGTAAGGTCCTGAGTTCTATCCCTGGTACTGATACAGGAAGAAAAAACTGATCTGGGGTGGATCATTTAGAACCTCCAAATGATATAAGGAAAACCGATCCCCAACCTGAAAAGTACCTGGGACGAATTTGTATTCTCTAAAACTGAAGAATGAATTTTAGGAACAAATGGAGGTAATGAGCAGAAGATATTTATTGAGGGAAAGAAAGCTTCTGTCTGAGAGAGGGACAGGAGGAGGGGTCCGAAGCGGATGTCTCCAAGAAGCTGTTGCTTCCAGGGACTTTTATAGAGGAGAAGCCGTGGAAACTCTCTTAGGTGGGCATGAGGTGGGACAAAGACTATGGTCAACCAATGAGATAACGAGTACCATTGCTCAGGTAAAATTGATTAAAATCGGAATCCAATGGGAAAGCAAGTCACATAGCAAGTGGGCAAGACCACCACCCATTGAGCTTGGGCTCCTGACTCTTTCCAGGCTCTTTCAAGGTGATTGATACCTACTTAAGAGTATCAATCCCTGATGCGCATCCCTAGGGAAGTATGTAGCTATATTTGTTTACTCTTGTCTTGAGACCATCCCCACGGTGGAGGAGTGTCAGTCTCTAGTTGTAAAATCACCTTGTTTTCCATGTCGTCTTTGAGGGCCTGGCCCTGCCTAAAGGCCTATAATATTTCTATTTAATTCAGCTGCTTACAAGAGTACCTGCAATAGCACAACAAACAAAAACAAAAAACCAATATTTGGTACAGGGACTCACTGTGCAGCTTGGACTCATAGTGATCCTCTTGTCTCAGCCTTCTCAGCACTGGGATTACAGGCATATGCCACCGTACCCAGTCTTAGTAGTCGGCTCAGCATGGGGCAAGCAAGGTATGCAGTACCAGTGATCAAACCCAGATCCTTGGGCTTGGCAGGTAGGCACTTAGGCCTCTGAGCTATATCTCTCTGGCCCCTCGTTAGCTATTTAAAAGGTATAAAGCACATTTGGAAGATGGGACTGCCAAAAAAATCTCTTCAGAACTTTGAGAACACAACCTGAAAGCCACAAAGAACGTGGGAATAAGTTAGCATGAGTCAGAGTCTATGCTATGGCCCAGAATGTGCCACTTAGCATTTTGGTGTGGAGGAGACCACCAAACCCATCTAAATTTCAGCTTCTTTCTCTCCAGAAAGAAAAGAAAAAAAAAAAAAAAACCCCAAAACAATAAGGAGCACGGTGCTGCATACATTTCTACAGTGAGACACTGCAGAAATCCCTTACCCATTGGAGTCCTCACTAATTATAAGGTTCTTTCCTCTTTTCCCTTTGTTGCCACTCAAAACCTCTCTGTAACCAGGCCAGTGTGATGGCTACATGCATGTGTCCTGTGTGTGCTCCTGTCCTCCGCTGTTGGCCCTTTCCTTGGGGCCATCTCTGTGCCTGGGGCCTCCTGAAGGTGGGCATGGGACCGCATCCCCTGTATCTGAAGAGCATGGTGCAGTGTTTGGCTCTGGAACCACTGGCACCAGTGGTACCAACTCTTGTGGCACCAGAGGCTGGCTTCATGAAGATAGTTTTCCTGGGGTCTGGGGGAGGGTAGCATATGTACGGTTTGGGGATGCGTTTAAGGAACACACGAGTTAGGTTTCCCCCACATGCTGCAAGTGATAGTAGGGTTCATGCTTCTGTGAGAATTTAATGCTGCAGCTTCTCTAACAGGAGGTGGAGCTGGGGCAGGGGTGGCCTGGTGGCCAGAGTGATGCAACCAGCTACAAATGCAGACAAAGCTTCACTCACTCTCTGGCCCTTTACCTCCAAGTTTCAGGGGCTTGGAGAACCCTGATCCATGGGACACCTGGCAGGAAGGTGGGAGGAATATGCCTCAAGTGAGACAGGAGGCCTACTCTTCTGTCCACACCCCTTCCTACACACAAGGTGACCACGCAGATCTGTGTGTGGGCTGGAAGCCCTGCGAGAACCCGCCTATCTTTCAGGTCCGCAGCTGCTTACCTGCCTACGGAGCTTTCTAACACTTGGATCCAATCTCCCATGCTCAGGACTTAGCAGGAATTTGCTAACTCGAAACAGGTAAACCACAGCAGGCCAAGCTACTGTTTCTCAAACTCATCAAAACAGCTATTTTTTCTGATGTCAATTTTCCCTTCTGTTGTATGAATACATTTTCATGTATTTGGGGTATTTATTTAAAATGAACCAGAAGTATAGGCATTTCAGACTTCTTCAGGCTACCTAACATTTGGAATTCAATCTTTTATTTATTAACAATCTGCTGAGGGTATCCGAAACTCCAGGTATTTGTTTTCCTAGAAAGAAAAAGGAAGAGTTGGCTCAAATGTCTTGAGTCCAATCCTGTACATTAAAGGAAACAAAATACATACATACATACATACATACATCATACAGAAAGACTTAAAGGTCTCAGCCTAATCAAGCAAAGGTCACCAGGCTCACTGTTGGGGGGCAGTCAATCCTAGCAGGCTTTCAGTCCTCTCTTTCTTCCCAATGACCACGGCCACCACCTTTTTGTGGCTCCCCAATATTCTCATTGTAAAGAGGGCCTCTTTTTTTTCTCCTTCCGTAGCACCTTCATTGACTCCAGGAAACTGGGAGGTGGCTCCTGGCCCTTCGGCTCCCTTAGGCGACAGCAGAGGCCTTCGCTGAGACTGGCCTGGCCATAATCTGCTCCAGCAGACCTGATCGATGTTTCTGGGCATGGCCTGCTTTGCCATGGCTGTCCACAGCAGGGCTCCCCACACGGCATGTACGCTGAGGCTTTCTCCCCTTCCCTGGTCGGCCCTCCCACCTCACCTGAAGGAAGGGGGCTCGGCTCTCCATGCTGCTGAACACCTGTGTTCAGGCCTCCAGAAAGGCTCTGAGGCCAGTGGATGGGTTATGAGCCTGGACTCTGCAGAAGAGCCAGGGCGGGCCCCACAGCTCTCCCAACATCCTCCTCTTCTTTTCAGCCTCTGGGACAGACCATTCTTTGACTATCTCTATTGCAACCAGACCTCCAAGGGCTCCTCCTCTGGGGCAGGACACTCCCCCAAAAGACACTCGGCTTCTGATACTGCATGGCCAACAGGGGCTGAGGGGCATGTGCCATCACCTGTCTCAACAAATAGGTCAATAACTCTGGGGCGGTGCAGGTGACAATGGTCAGGACGCTACCTTGTGCCCCAGAGGCTGAACATCCCCGAGACTGTCTGACCCTCTTTTGCTAGAAAGAGATTTAGTCTTTCGAGAAGCTCAGTGTTGGGATCTTAAAAATTACTTTCCATATACTCCCCTTTCCCTGCACCTCACTGGGGGTCCCTGAGACATCAGGGTCCTCCAGGAACTCTAGCATCTTCCTTAAGCCCTCCCCAGGCAGCCGTGGGCTTCAGTGTCTTCAGCAGGATGGCCTGGGTCTCAGCGTCCCCACAGGCTTCCAGGATGCCAGTTACCATCAGCGACTTTTCATTATCCACGCCCATGATCCTGTGACACCAGTCTTTGAGCAGTGCCATCACCACGGCCCAGATCCCTGCGTGGGATGCAATGACAAAGTCGTGCAGAGACTTCTTGGCACCGCCCAGTCAAGCCCACATCCCTGTGTGCGGCACAGGTCCTGCGTGGGGAGTTTTCTCAAGGTCTTCTGGCCCAATAACCTGTCCTTGTCCAGTGCCAGGCACTCAGCCCTTCCTGACTGTCCTCACAGCTAAGGACGGGGCATGGTCTGGCTGTCACAGTGCAACTGCCCGAGGGTCTACTGTCCACTATAGCTGCACGAGAGAGGACTTTCCTGCCACGGCCAGGCACCTGGGACAGCTGCTTCTCTCACACCTCTTGGTCCTCACATTTTGGCCTCCCCCATGGGGGGGGGGGCACCATCCACTCTGACCCTGCAGAGGTCTCAGACCCTTGGCCGCTGGAGAAACAATGCTTGGTTTTCCCTGAGGTCCTTCCAGTCCCAGGACGTGTCTCTGCTCTAGTTTGCGATGGACCTCAGGGTGCTCCGTGGGCTCTGCCACCCACTCTCGGGCCCCTTCCCTGCTGACCAGGACTTCGCTCTCTGGAGGTTGCTACCATCTAGACTCCCTGCCATAGGCTCATGACTCATATGCTCTGAAGGGGATGAAAGGAGATGTAGTCACATGCCCATTTTGTGGTCCAGAATGTTCTGAATCGAGGACCTTATATATCAGTGTGCACCACAGGAACATGTCACCCATCTACCACTAAGCACATCTGAGTCTGTGCCCCGGCCAAACCAAGTTGCCCTGTCACACAAATAAGAATACCATATTTCCATGCCTAACTACTATCCGAGGATGAAAATTAATGTGCATACTAAAATATATGGTAATTGTGGAAAGAAGGATGAGACATGAAACAACCCATCATATTTAACTGTTTCTCAACGATGGTGTTCCATTTCTCTGACCTAAAAATCAACCATGGCACATGCCTGTAATCCTGCTACCCTGGAGGTGCAGGCAGGAGGATACTAACTTCAAACCCAGCCTGGGAAGTTTAGTGAGAGCCTGTCTCAAAATAAAAAAATAAAAAGGGGCTGAAAGTGAAGCTTGGTGATACAGGGCCCCTGGATTTAAACCTGAGAAAAAAATGCAATGGTCAATCAATAAAACACGTAAAAAATCACTTACTATAGGTATAACAATTGCAAGAATGGGGCTGGATGTGGTGGTTCTCATGGGCAACCCCAGTACTCTACAAAGCTGCAGCAGGCAAGAGGAGTGCGAGGGGGGGCCAACCCTTGTCAATTTCGTGATTTGGTGAGGCCTCGTCTCAATATAAAAATACAATTAAAGGGAGTGGGACTATCAATCAGTGTGAAGGCCCTAGTACCACAAATAAGCAAATAAAGGACTCCCTGGCCAAGGAGTCAAGTTTGGAATCACGCACGCACGTCCCATGGTGCATCTCTGCAGATGCTCCGCAGGCTACTTCTTTGGCCACGAGTGGAAAGGCACTAGCACAATCCTTTCTTGGAGCCCTAGTGGGTCATTCGGGCCACAAGACACAAGGCTGTCCAGGTGTCGTGGAGGTGTTCTAGAGGGGGTGAACAATCCCTGCTACTGTTATGGTTGCTAGGCCTCAAGGATCTTGTGAACGTCTCATGGGGTTTTCTGGCCACGGTGAACATCAGCACACACACCAGGATGACACCATGGGAAGGTGATCATAGGAGACCGTGGTGGCTCTGCCTCCCGTGGGCCACCAGAGCCTTGTTACTGGTGAGCGACTGCCCCTCCCTGTGAGGGTGGTGTGAGCTACCACTGTTTCAGGGTTTCATGCTTAACAATCTGCATGGAGGCTGGTGTCCCACAGCAGCTCCAAAGTCCTTCTGGGAGGTCCAGAGAGCCGGGAGGGAAAATGCTGCCCCAGGACCCGGGCCTGCTAACTTTCCCAGGCCTCTCCTCTCCAGGGGACCTTTATCCCACTGGATCAGAAGACACGGAGATATGAGAAGGCACTGAAGCAGGAGGAAAAAACCTTCTGGAGAGTTCTGTCACCCACATGTGGTCTCACCTGCAAAGGATCTGTAAAAACAGAGAGAAATAAACGCTCTTCATACACAATAGGGCCACGGCAGGAATACGTGGCTATGGACAAATGTGAGCAAGAACTTCGTATTTTCTCACATAAAGAAGCCCACAGGAGTAGGCCTGTCACCAGAGACTCTCCCTGAAATTGTCCCCTGGGTTAGCGGGCACACTGGCCTTGGACATGCCCTCAATCTCTCCAGACCCCTTTCCTAGTGTGGAAATCCGGGGCGATGAAGCAGGAGTCTCAGCCGGCTCTGGTCTGGAAGAGCTCTGATCCAATGCAAAGCACATCTGGTGGCAGATGTCTGCCTGGCTTCTCAGCCATGCTGGAAGTGTGTCCGCCCCATTCAGGGGAGCTCATCTTCAAACTGACCAGAAGTCTTCCACATTTAACGCGCGGTTCAGCCAACGCTCCCTCAAAAGTGGGAGGGCAGTGGGCATTTGGTTCTCTCTGGGGGCTGGACTGACCAGGGCAGTGGACTCTAGGCCACACTGCCATGCTTGAGCCCCCACGTCTCCTTCACTCCGCCCTCCTTGCCTGGATCCCTTAGACCCAAACCCACCCGTGTAACTGAGCATGCCCGGACCTCCAGCCAAAGGATGGGCGTTGTTTCTGCAGCTTTCAGCCTCGCTGGAAAGAGGTGGGGCTAGCCCCGACTTGGAACTGGGACTGTTTGTGGACCGGATGTGGAGATGAACAAGAGCAAGGGAAGGCCCTGCACAGATCAAACTGCCCGCTCAAGGAGCCACCCACTGGCGGCCGTGGCTACACCTCCGCACGGGTCACCGGCCCCACACGACCTTCCCCGCGTGGCCTGGCGTGGCCCGACACAGTTCACCACACACACACACCATACAGCCTGCAACCTGCCACCTGCCCGCACCCGCCCGCGGGCGCGCTGCGCTTACTGAACCCCCGCGCCGGCCATTCTCGAATCCGTGGGGTTCTGGCGCAGTGCGCAACAGGGGCGGGGTGCCTGACAGCATAGACAGCGTGGGCTTCGATCCGCTTACACCCTCACCTTTGTGTGTTTGTGTGGTGGTGGTGGTGGGGTGCGCACGGGGTGCGAGCTGCTGCGTGGCCAACGGGACTCGCTCTGGGACACCGGCTCTGGAGAGGCCGAGGGGCGGCGCGGGAACGTACCAAATCTCGACACCCTCGGGCCCATCTTAGGGCAGCGCGCAGCTCGCTGCTCGGAACCCGGGGAGTCACACAGAGGGTCTGCGCCCTTTCTCTCCGAGGCTGTCGCGCACAGCTGGAATCCGCTGGCTGCGCTGGCGGCCACGCGCCGCAGATTCGAGAGGCCTCTGTCCCTCTCCGACCCGCTCCGAACGCCGCGCCCTTCGACCTCCCTCCGCGTCACGTTGTGCACCCACTCCCCAGTCACAGGCTGTTCCCGGAGAGGACCTGCGGGCCGTGCCCTGCTTCTCGCGGCTTAACTAGAGTTTGGGTTCCCCGCCGATGGCGCCGCCTGTCCGCGCTGCGCGCACCGCCCCTCGCACACCCCAGGGCCGGGTGTCCCCTGCTCACCCAGCAGCTCGTACCCGTGCGCCCTCACCCTCGGCCCACCTGCGCTGAGCGGAGAGGGTTCGCACCCACTCTCTGCGCGTGCTCACCCGGGCGCCGGCAGAGGTCAGCGTGCCCAACGCCAAGCATCCACGAGCCCGTGGGCTCGCACTTCACTTCCGGAGCGCGGGGCTCCCCTCCCCCGCTTCTCTGCCCCGCCCCCTGCAGCCCCGCCCCGCCGCGCCCCTCCCGGATCCCGCTGCCGCAGCGACCGCGCTCCCAGACCCAACTTTGCCGCTCGCCCCAGCTCGCGCGGCGGTTGCGGGGGGCGTGGGCGGGGAGGGGAGAAAGCGAGGTCAGGGGGAGGGACCGGCAGGGTGGGTCGCTGCTCGCCAGCCCGGCTTCCTTTCTGTGCACCTTGCGGGTGGTGAGGCAGCTGCCAGGGGTTTGTGCCCAGGGACGGGGAGCCTCGCTGACCCGGAGGACGCACGGACTGACGGACGGACGCAGAGGACCGACCCCGAGCCCCCGCGCCATGGCAGAAAGGAAGCAATCCGGGAAGGCAGCAGAGGACGAAGAGGTCCCTGCCTTTTTTAAAAACCTGGGCTCCGGCAGCCCCAAGCCCCGGCAGAAATTCTGTGGCATGTTCTGCCCGGTGGAAGGGTCCTCGGAGAACAAGACCATCGACTTCGACTCGCTGTCGGTGGGCCGGGGCTCAGGGCAAGTGGTGGCTCAACAGCGGGACGTCGCCCACCTGGGACCCGACCCGCAGTCGCCCTACTCTCGGCAGGGCCGGCGGCCCGGCGAGGAGCCATCTGTTGAATCCAGCCGGAAGGTGGAGATCCGGCGGGCCTCGGGCAAGGAAGCCCTGCAGAACATCAATGACCAGGTTGGTGTTGGGCGGGGGTGGAGGCCGAGGCCGGGGCGCCGGAGTCGCCCCTTTTCTCTTCTTTCCCTTCGCAGAGAGCTGAGCTCCCCTGTACTCGCCCCTAGGCCCCGCCCCGAACGCGGCTCCGCATCTGCACGCGAGCCCTCCCAGCGCGCCCCTCTCAGGGTGCGGCGAGGCTCACGGTGGGCGGCCGTGCGCCCACAAAGGCTGCCCGCGACTCTCTGGGCTTGGGAGCTGGGGGGTTGGGTGGAAAGGACAGGCTGATCCCTTGCTGGAGGCGTCGCGCATGGGGCTTGGGTGGACCACGCTTTCTTTCTTCTTAAATCCTCCTCCCCGGCGCCTTCCGATTGCAGCCGCGGCTGGGTGCCCCACCCTTTTCTGATGCAGCTCGGAGCGCGCAGTGGAGGGGTTGCGGGAAGGCCCTCGGGCTCCCTGGGGGTCGGGAGGGGCTGGGGTTCCGAGGGTCGTTCGCAGTCCCACCTCCTCCGGTACTGCCCGTTCTCCCATCCCGAGCTCGAGGTCAGGACCACGGCCAGCGCCACCCGGATGCCTTGAAGAAGCTCAGCGCCCGAGACTCATGTTCAAGGCATGGAAGGACGAGGGAGGCCGCGGAGTCACCCGGGAAAGCCAAGTCTCCTACATAGACCATGTGGAGAACAAAGTTGCGCTGAGCAGCTCAGCAAGGGCTTTTCAGAACGCTCCCCCGCGCTTGGGGAGGCACTCCGGCGACGGGGACAGCGTGGATTATATTCAAAGGGGTAGGGAGGAAAGAAAATGAGAAAAACACCCCACATGGGAAGACTAAACCCCTTTTGCTGTATTAATATAGAGACAAAGAAGGTTACTTTGGTTAACCCTGATTTTAAAAAAAATGTTCAACACTGGCAAATATGAACAGCTTGCATTTGAGTGCAGCCGTCTTCTCACGTAATTTTTCTTTGCCAGGGTGACCTTTATACTTGTGCAATTTTTTTTATACTGCCTTAATTTCTCAGTGAATCATTTCCAGTGTATCATGTGTTGACCCTTGCTTGCTGTTTCATGCCCACATCCACTGTAAAGATGCAAAATTGATCGATGAATGGTGATGTATCGCGTACCTGTTGTGTGCCCTGCCCTCCAGGGCATGGGGAAGTTTTGTCATAAAAAGTTCAAGAGGCTGCATTTTAAAGGGCTTTTGGGGAGTTGGAGGGTGGTCCACACATGCTCATTGAGGAATTCTGGAAGCTTTTCTTTCCATCCAGGGTGTCTAAACAACGTAAAAGCATACGAGAACAATTAAAAGTTGTAATGGTCGGGACGCGAAGTTACTGTTTGCTAATATGGCTTAGTTTTGTAGCTTTTCACTTTCACAGGACTAACATAGGGAAAATAGCCATTTGCTGCCATTTTTAAAAGGCAATGCAACCCTTCACTTAGTTTGTGTCCCCTGTTCCATCCTCTGATGTATTGCATTTCATATTCATGTGTATTTATTTGTATTCATATTTAATTAGGAGGTAACTGGAAGAATCTTAACCCCAAAACCTTGTTTTGTTCCAAGCAACCAGATAACTGAAGTATTTCTGCTTCCGTGTGCACTTCACATTGAAGCTGGATGTGAAATGAGCTGAGGCCAAGGTTGGGAAGGGTGGCACGGCACCATGAGCAGCCTCACAAACGGCAGAAGGTATAGGCAGTGTCCTGCAGAAGCAGAAGTGCCCAGGGTGTCAGAGGGGATCCTACGCAGTATGTCAGATGAGGGCCGGGAGTTGAGAGTGGCCACCCTAGGATGACGGAGGTGAGTGGAAGCTGGAGTTGGAAAGGCGTAGCTTCACTGAGCTGTGTGAAGCTTAGATTGGCCATTTAGAAGCTTAGATGTTTGATCATCACCACTGCTGGTTTGAACGCTGTAAACTGAATAGAAATTCTGAACAGTGACTCTAGGTCATATAGGATGAGAGTTTGGAGGAGAAGAATGCTCAACCAAACACCAAGGCAGTTTGGGCTTCTACACACCCGTGCTGACTGCAGTTGTCTGGTTATGGAGGGTGATTCTGGCCTGGCCTTTCTGCAGCCCTTCTTGACTGCATGTTCAGCCCAACATTATTGCATAAGGGGTGCTCATGTGGGATTGGGCCATTCATGGTTAAGATCACTTTGTCTGGATTGGTGCATAGAATGTCTGAATTTTCCAGATCAGCATAAGAGGGAAACGGCATGTGTATGCATATGCAGCACCAGTGATTTCCAAAAGCACAGTTGGCCATGTCATTTTGACTACTTGAGTGGCCAATGTCTAGTTTTAAGCTAATGAGAAGGGAGACCAAAGCATCTCAGCACGTCCCTCAGAAGTTCTGGGCCAAAGAGGTAGACTGGGAGGCTCCCTGGCACCCTGACTCATGCCTTCCCTCCTCCCAAGTCTCACTTTGTAGGTGCTGCTAATGCACGGTCAGAGTGGCTTTGCTCAGCTGTCATGCTGAGGTCCTATTGTTCCTCTATGGAGGACTTGGGGAGGGAAAGAGCAGATTCCTTAACCATGTGGCTAATACAAGATAAGGGAGGGCGAGTGGGTGCATTCAGAGCAATCAAAGAGCAATAGAAAAGTTTAGCCTGGGCTGCAGGTTTTGGTGAAGGGAAAGAGCCATCACAGCAGCTGTGACTGAGGAAAGTGTCTTGCTTGTAACCTTTCTTTCCATATATGTCCTTGTGGAGGTCCACACTGGCCTGCAGTGAGGTTATATAGATTACTACCTGTGAAGGACTCTGAGCCTCTTAGAGTAGTGAGCAGTACCTCTTGGTATGTTAGTCAGGATCCTATCATTATAGCAAAATACTCGAGACAGGCTGTTTATGAAGTAAAGAGATTTGGTTGAAGGTTATGGTATTGTATGTTCAAGCTGAAGGTCAGGCAGTCCTTTCGGTTTGGACCTCTGGTGTTGGTAGCACATCATAATGAGAAACTAGGAGAGGAGGAGGATGAGGATGAGAAGGAGGAGGAGGAGGAGGAGAGAGGGAGACCAATGGCATCTTTAACGAGGAAATTCAAAGAGAAAGTAGAAAGACTAGGACTCACAGTCCCTTTGGAAGACACACCTACAGTGACCCAGGCACCTCTCCTAAGGTCTCACCTCTGAAAGGTCCATAGCAATCCTGTACCATCACCTTGAAGACCAAGCCTTTTCATATGAACCTCTGGGGGCCATTGGACATGGAGGCCATAGCAGCTGGCCTACTTCTCCTTATCAGTGCCCAAGCATCCACAACCTCTTTCATCCCTCCTAGGAATTCCCTCTTTTCCATACTAGACATAGATTTGACTAAATCAGCAACCCACTGCAATACTGAGTAATGGCCTTCAGAGGGCCTTCTGGGTACCTCTTCTTGCAGCAAACAAGCTGTGCAGGGTGAGGTGAGTAGGAGGTGGCGCTCTTCCCCCCAGAGCAGGTGCCAGTGAGTGGACCAGACAGCATTCTGTTGAACATGGCAGCACCACTGCTATGGCTTGAATGTGTTTCCCCCAAAGCATGTTGGGAACTTAATACCCAATGCAGTGGTATGAGGAAGAGGGTTGCGCTCTTATGCATAGGTTCATGTTGATTCTAGAAGGGCTGGAGGCCATGTTTTCTCTCACTCACGTGGCACTTTTCACCCTGTCTTGTAGCACAAAGGCCCTTGCCACATGTGACCCATTTATATTAGACTTTCCAGCTTCAGAACCATGAGCCAAGTACCTTTCTGTTCATTATACTGCATATTGCCTGGTCTCAGGAATTTGGTTATAGAAGCGTAAAGTGCATACTACACCGCTGTCTGCAAAGTGTTTCCTAGTTTTTTTTTTCCATTCCATTGTCCACCTCTGTCCCCGTGTTGATTCTCTTCCTGCCCTGTACCCACCATACAGTTCAGTACATTCACCCCCTGGATGAGGTGCTCCTTCTAGATCTCTTTTGCTTCAAACGACAAGGAGTTCTAGAATCACTCTCATCTCCATTGTTCATCTTTTTCCCATTCAAAAGTTCTTCCTAGTGTTATTCTCAGCTATGGAGAAATCTCAGTAATTAAAAGTCACTTGCCTCTTCTGTGAGTGATGAATGTCCAGATTGTCCCAAAGGTTCTTGTTTGATAAGAACTATGAAACAAAATGGGTAACTACTTGATGAGATATGTGACTGTCTTAGTTACTCTTCTCTCATTGCTGGGACAAATATCTGACACTCAAAATGAGGGAACAAAAAGTTTATTTAGCTCACAGTCACTGGAGGTTTCAGTCCATATTCAGCTGGCTCCAAGGCAGAGTGGCACATGGCAGAGAGCAACCTTTCATGGTGGCAGCTAAGAGCAAGAGAGCTAAGGGAGAGAGTTGCAGCAGCTCAAGCAGCTCACTTCTCTTCCTTTCTTACATTGAAATGCAAATCACCTGCCCCCGGGGAGGTGCAGCACCTACACCCACAATAGTCAATTGCAAATTCCAAAAGCTGCCCCATGACTGCATGAAGCTTTGGGGGACACCTCTACACAAACCATAACAGTGACAGAGATTTGACTGAGAGCCTAGAATGAGGGTAATTGCTGTATACTTTGAAGCCATATTGGTTCAGAAGAAGAGGAGCAGATGTGAGTGTTTGAGTTCAGAGTTCCAAAATCTTAAGGCCCCTTGGAGTTCCTGGGAAAAAATAAGAGAAGAGGGATGTGTGCGTGTATGCACATGCGAGTGTGTGTGTTTGTTAATACATAATTATTGACTGCTCCTGCCTCCTCAATTATTGAACTAATAGCATAATTGGTTATGCTGGAAAACATTTTAATGATGGTCAGTACACATAGCATAAAATTTGCTGTCTTGGTCACTTTATATGTATAGTTGAACAGGGTTGATAACGTACACATTGTTATACACACCGTCTCCAGAGCTTTCCAGTCATGTAAAACTGGACCTTGGGATCCATGAACTCCCCTTGCCCACATGCTTTCCCAGCCTCGGGCAACTGGCATCCTCCTTGCTGTCTCTATGAATTGAACCACTCGAGGTCCTCCTGTGTGTGGACTCACGCAACATTCTGGCTTCTTCCTTGGCACCATGTCCTCTGGTTTGATCCACACTATAGCACATGTCAGAATTAATTAATTTCTCTCTTTCTCACTTTCTCTTGATACTAGGGATAGAACCCAGAGGTATTCTATGCCACAACTACTTCCCCAAGCCTTTTAATTTTTTTGTTGGAGACAAGGTCTCACAAGTTGGTCAGGCTGGCCTTGAATTTGTGGTGGTTCTGCCTCATCCTCCTGAGTAGCTGGGATTGTAGATATGTGCCACCACACCTTATTCTTTTTTTTAAAAAAAGGCCGAATATTTCTATTATTATTATTATTATTATTTAACGGGGAAAATATCTATTTAGAATTAGCCAGCTAGACTCAATTTAGATGATCCCAGTTCGTTTGCAACATCCAGGGCATTATAATCGGGAGCCAGTTGAACATACGCTTTCCTCTCTCCATTGGGCCTGATTAGGGCATTGACCTTGGCAACATCGATATCACAGAGCTTCCTTAGAGCTTGCTTGATGTGGCGCTTACTGTCTTTGACATCCACAATGAACACAAGTGTGTTGCTGTCCTCTATCTTTTACATAGCTCTGTGTTCAGGGGGAACTTGACCATGGCACAGTGGTCAAGCTTGTTTCTCCTGGGGGCGCTCTCTCTCGAGGGTATTTGGGCTGCCTCCAGAGCCATAGTGTCTTGGGAATGCAGGAGGTGGGTGACGTTCATGTCTTCTCCCTTTTGTCCCTGTGGATGCCTTTCAGCACGGCCTTCTTGGCCTTCACAGCTTTTGCTTTGGCTTCAGCTTTGGGAGGGTCAGGGGCTTCCTTCTTTGTCTTGAGCATCATCTTGGTAAAAAGTCTCCTATAATTATTTAATTATAACCAGTTGTTGACTACTTAAAAGACTTGCTCAGCCTGGTGTGTGTTGGCAACGTACCTATAATCTGAGAGACTCTGAGAAGCAGAAGTAGGAGAATTGTAAGTGCAAACTCAGCCTGAGCCATTTAGCAGTTTAGGGAGACTCTGTCTCAAAATTAAGAAAAAAAAACAACATTGAGAATGTAATTCAGCACAAAGGCTCTGCGTTCAGTCCTCAGTACCTCAACTCCCAAGGTTGTTCATTTAATAGGTTTGCAGTCAGTTAAATATGGGGGAAGCAGAAGAGATCTGTGATGAGATGGGATTTTCTGGCCTTGTTGAAGAAAAACTCCCACCAGCTGCCTAGCCTCGGCTGCTTCTCCCCTTGTATTTTTTTTTTTTCTATACTTAGAGTAGGGTCTACAGGGTCTCATTACGTAGGTCCGACTCATAGTGAGCCTCCTGTCTTCAGCCTCCCAAGCACTGGGATTATAGGCGCATGCTGCCACACCCAGTCTGAATTGCCCTTTCAGCGGGCCCCGGAGGCAGGGCTGCAGAGCACACCGGGGAATCAAACCAGCTGCGGCGCTCTTCCTAAGCAGGCACCTTGTCTTTCAAGAGGAATAGAACTGTCAAGACTGCCACTAGTAACATTTGGTCCTGACCTTGACAGCATTGCATAGTTCGCCAGCCCCTGGCTCTGTGTTGTGGACATCAGAGCAGAGCCGGCTCCCACTCTCCCAGCCCTGTGCAGGGCAACCGGGTACTGTATTCTTTTGAGTCTGCGGGTGGTCAGAGGCGAGCAACAGCCTGAACTGAGCAAGCTTCAAAATAGACATAGCCGTGAACATCAGGGCTGGAGAGTGACCCCAGAGGTCTAGAAGGGAAGAGCGTGTTGCTCAGAAAAGGGCTTCCTCCCACGGGCCCAGGTAACCATGATGGGGCTTTCTCCAGCCAGCGCAGTCCTGCAACTGTTCTGGCACATCCCTTCAGTTTAGGACGCGCTTCCGTTTTTTCTAATCTAGAGTCTACACTGGAGTGTGCAGCATATGAACTGAAGCCCCGGCCCCTGCGCTCTTCACTGCAGGCGTGGTTCCTCTTCTGTGACTAAGGACTGAGCTTTAGTGACACTCACTGGCTGACCTCAGTCACAGATTTCACTGCTGAGCGTGTGAGTGAAGATTTGAACTGAGCTTCCCCAGCCCAGTCCCTATTTCTTTCAACTCATCCCTCAGTGGTTCGGCTCCATGGCTTGGGATGGGTGATGGACCTAAAATACAATTTAGTTTTATAGACAGAGTATTTTGTGCTGGTGGGACTTCATGTTTTCTATAGGGGAAGCTCTGTGATGACTGCTTTGTGTGGTGTGCTGTTTTATTAATCCTAGAAGGAATCTATTAGGTAGATGCTACTTTTTTTTTTTTTAATTTTATTTATTTATTTATTTATTTATTTATTTGTTTGCTTGTTGTGTTTGTTTGTTTCTTTATTTATTCATTTTGTGGCTGGCTCAGCCTGCCCTGGTGGTGGCGCTGGCACAGCATGTGGTGCCGGGGATCGAACTGCAGTCCCCGCAGTTGCCTGAGCCCTCCTAAGCAGGCGCTTTAGACCACTGAACCATCTCTCCGGCCCGGTAGATGCTACTTTTGAACTTATTTTGCAAAAGGAATATCTGAAGGAGCTGGCTGTGGTGGGACACTCCTGCAATCCCAGGTACTTAGAAGGCTGAGGCAAGAGGGTCATATATTTATGATCACCTGATTAGTGAGATCCTGGTGTTTTTTTTTTTTTTAAAGATCTGGGGATGTGGCCCAGTGGTACGGCACTGCCTTCTACAAGTACTAACCATGTCCAACCCTGCTTAGCTTCCAAGAGCAGATGTCATGGGGTGTTTGGGGGGCAAAACTGAGGGTTCAACTCCTAGTACGGCAAAATAACAACAACAAAACCCCTTATATTTCTATATATCATGTATGTGAAGGTAAAATATATTTGCAAAGCTACTTGCTAATAAAATGGGAGAAGCAGAATTTGAATCGAAGGCTATGTGCCTATCACTGTGGCCGCCATGATGTATGGAGCAGCTTGCTGTACTATTTCTCATTTTATCTCTAAAGATTAGCTGTTGCAAACCAAAGCTCCAGCCACTTGATTTTCTGCAGGGTGCTCTTTGAAGTTGTTTATAAATACTATTGTTTTGTCTCTATGACTATCATATTTTTTACATTAATTAATTAATTAATTTTTTACTGTGAGTTTTTTTTTTTAACTTTTTATTTATTTATGTTATAGCCAGCGCAGCCAGCCCTGGGAGTGGGGCTGGCGCAGCATGTGATGCCAGGGATCGAACTGTGTTCCACACGGTTGCCTAAGCTTTCCTAAGCAGGCACTTTAGACCGCTGAACCATCTTGTTGTCCCCCAATCATCATGTTTTTGAACATGATGCAAGTTGGGAAGTCCACAGTCAAGCTGTTGGCAGACACACTTCTGGTGAGTGCCGGCTTCCTGGCTCTAGAGGACTGTCGCGTTGTCGTGTCCTCTGTCCTAGGGTTGTGTCCTTGTGTGGTAGAACAGAGTGAAGCTTCTGTTTGGCTCTCTTTTTAAAATTTATTTTAACTTATTTTTAGTTTAAAAACTTTTTTTTTAAAGATTTTTAAGATAGGATCTCACTAAGTTCGCTGTGCAGGCCTCAAACATTTAGTCCTCCAGCCTCAGCCTCCCAGAGTACGGGGATTAAGGCATGCAGCAAAACATCCAGCTCAGGGTGCACTTTGGAGGAAAAGCTCAGGACTCGCATGGGCTCTAAAGTCGGGGGCGTCTGGAAGCTTGCTGCCTGTCCTGGCCTTGCAGGCCCAGTCATCCGACCTTGCACTGTCACAGGCCAGCCTAGATCTTCAGGGCAGCTTTTCCACATCTCTTCCAAAGGCTCTGAAAGAAGACTTTGCGGCTTCTGCCTGACATTTATTTATTTATTTATTTATTTATTTATTTATTTACTTATTTACTTATTTCCCATTTGGGCAAAATCACAACATGAAGTTCTCATTCTAACCAATTCTTATTTCAACAACCCAGCCGCTTTCACAGCACCCACAGTGCTCTGCTGCAGTTGCCACGCCCCTAATCCTTTAGATAAACCCTGCACCCATGGCCCTTCCTCGTGCACCCTCACGGATCTGTTCTGTCTCTGTGGGTTTGCCCATTCAGAACATCTCGTGTTCAAGGAACCCAACAATACATAGCCACTGATTTTCAGCTTTTTTCAGGTAGCACATTTTCAAGGTTCATCCACGCTGTGGCTAGTACGAGAACGTCAGGCCTTTTCCATGGCTGAATGGTATTTTTTGTCTTGTATTTATTATGTTTTGTTTTTCCATTCATAGGGAGTGGACATTTGGCTAGTTTGAATAAAACTGGGTAGTTTCCACTTCCTGGCTAGTTTGATTAAAACCGCTCTAATATGCTTCCACAGATCTGTGTTTAAACACAGTTGTTTCATTTTCTTGAATTCTTCCTAGCAGGGGAATGCCTGGGTCACAGGGCACTTTTGGCTTTTGGTGGAATGCCACGCCGCTCCCATAGTGGCTGTGCCATTTTCCATTGCACCAACAATGCATGCGTCTTCCGATTCCTCTGCGTTTTCCCAGCACTTGTTACTTGCCTTTCTCGAGTGCATCTATCTGAGTGGGTGTGAACTGGGGCTCCTGGTAGCTCTCATTTGCATCCCCTAGTAGCTGATGAGGCTGACCGGCTTTTCATGTGCTTATGGAATTCATGAGACTTCTTGGGAGAGGTGCTTAGGTCTTTGCTCAGTGTTAAACTTGATCGCCATGTTGCATAATATGGATTCTTTTCTTTTTTAAAAAAGTCTTGGGGCAGGGAATATAGTTCAGTGGCATAAGCACCTGCCTGGCAAGAACAAAGTCCTGAGTTCAATTCCCAGTACCACAAAAGAAAAAACAAAACAAAACAGAACAAAAGCTTACTTATTTATTTGGTACAGGGTCTTGCTACCCAGCTTGGACTCATAGTGATCCTCCTGTCTCAGCCTCCTCAGGATGGGGATTACAGGTGTGTGCCACCACGCCTGGTTTCGGTGGCTGGCACGGTGCACCTGGGGGTTTCGGGGTGGCAAGGATGTAGTACTGGGGGTCAAACCCCAGCCCTTGCTCTTGCTAGGCCGGTGCTGAGACCGCCCAGCTATCTCCCCATCCTGTATGAATTGTATATATGGGATTCTAGACCCTTATCAGGTATAGTTTCTGATACTATTTTCTCCCATTCTGTGAATTTTTTTTCACTTTCTCAATAGTGATTTTAGGTGCACAAAACGTGAAATTGTAAGGGTGCTCAGTGTGTCTTTCCTGTTGCTTGCTTCTGCTCCTGTCCATCTACTAGCTTTGGGGCTGTCTTTATGACTTTTGAAAGGAAATCCAGCAAGGGAGACCCAGGACCCCACTTCCTGGAATCATATTCATGTGACTAAATCCTTGGAGGAGCTTTGGAACTTATTTAGAATAGCGTTTATGATAGCTAAGAATTCTAGTGTTTTGTGCACTGAGGAAACCTGATTCTTCCACCTGTGATCCCGGTCTTCCTCTGTGTGTGCACAAGTTCTATACATCCATTTAGTAGAACTGAAAGTTTGCTTTCCAAACCAGCGATTTTGAGTGGCAGGAATGGTGTGGAAGGAGGCAAGAACCAAAAAGCTGAACTGAAAGCAAATAAATCTCAAAAATGAATGGGATTCAGCTGAAAAGTTTCTCTTGCATTGAGATACGTGTAACAGGAAATTTACTCTCTGAATGACTTTCAGGAGAGTTCACTGTTAATAGTCACATTGTTGCACAATCAGGAACATCCTTCAGCTTGCAAAACTGAAACTTTATGTCCATTAAATAATCCTTGTCCACTTCTCCTCCCCTCCACCCCTGAAGCCCCACGACGCTTCTGTCTTCAAGGCTCTGACTTCCTCAGGTTCATCCCATCAATAGAGTCGTGTTATTTGTCTGTATGTGATTGACTTATTTCCTGCAGCATAGAGTCCTCGAGGTTCATCCGTACAGTATGGGACAGAATTTCCTTTCTATTTAAGGTTGAATATTGTTTCACTCTCTATACAGGTTATGCTTCATCGGTCTGTTCGTCCGTCTATTCATCCATCAATCTGTCGATGGATACTCACATCGATCCCATCCTTTGGCTCTTGTGAGCCATGCTGCTCTGAACATGATACACAAATATCTTTTTGAGACCCCTTTTTCAATTCTTTGGAGTATATACCTGGAAATGGAATCGCTGGATCATCTGATAATTCTGTTTTTAATTTTTTGAGAACCCAACGTACTATTGCCCATGGCTGCACCATTTTACACTTCCACTGACAGCGCACGAGGGGCCCTGGTTCTTCAAGTCCTCACTTACACCTGCCAAGTTTTCTTTCCTTCTTTTGGAGTTAGGATCTCACTGTAGAACTCAAGTTGGCTTCAAACTCCTGGACTTCAGGAGTCCTCCTGCCTCAGCCTCCTAAGCATCAAGAACTAAGCATGTGCCACCACGCCCAGCCACGGGATTTTGATAGTAGTTGTCCTGATGGGTGTGAGGTAGCATCTCATTGTGGTTTTGATCTGCGCTTCCCTTGTAAGTAGTGACATTGAGCGCTTCTCCATTTGCTTTCTGTCCATTTGTAGATCTTCCTTGGAGAAACATCTGTTCATGTTTGCCATTTCTGAGTTGGTCTTTTATTTTATTGTTAAACTGTACAAATTCATAGAAATATTTGCTGAATATTAAGTCCTGCTTGCATCATTTGTAAATGTTCTATATGTCACCTTTCACTGTTTATATCCTTTGATGCAAAGAAAATTTGAATTAAATTTTGATTTCGAGAACTAAGTCCATATTTACATGAGAAAATGTGGATAGGCACATTTTTTTTTTTAAAGTCACAATAATCTTGTTACCTAAACGTAAACATAGATAGCGCTTTGCCAGGTTATAATTTTTCAGTTTTTATGCTTCTAACAGTCCTGAATGGGAACAGAGGGGCCAGAGCTGCAGCTTGGCGATCTGGTTCCTGCCACTGTGTGTGAGGCCCCAGGTTCTGTCCCAGCCCCGGAGAGCGGGGTGGATGATGCTGTTTGTCAGCATTCTTGGGTTTCCTGACTGAATGTTATATTGCTTCGAGCAGTTTCCTAAATTTATAGGTGATGAGTGATATTCTCTTATTTGCTTATTTTCCTGTACCAATTTTCATATTTTAAACATTATAAAGCCTACAAACTTTAATGGGGTCTATTACACATTTTTTTCTTTGTTTGTGCCTAATTTGCAAGTGGCTTTTATTTTATTTTTTGCCATCCAAATCTAAATTTTATGAAGTTAACTCAATTTATCCTTTCGGATGCATTTTCTTTGTCATTTTGAATTCAAGATTAATTAAGAATTTATCTATATCCTATTTTAAAGTTAGATTTTATGGGTCCATTTTAGTCATCTGTAATGATCACATTCATCATAGAGAACTTATATCTGTACATGATACACCATAGTATTTTATCTTACACCCTTTGGATTCCATGTCTGTTTATATTGCATCTAGTAATCAAGCTTTCTCTTTAACTTAAATTTATTTTTTATTTTAGTACAGGGTCTACAGGGTCTCACTACACAGATAGGACTCATAGTAATCCTCCTATTTTCAGTCTCCCAAGTGCTGGAATTATAGGTGGATGCCACCATGCCCAATCTCAGTTGCCAACTGAGCATGTGCCAGTGGTGGGGTTCGCATGGCATGTCGGGATTGAACCCCAGGCCCTGCACCTGCCTAAGCAGGCACTTTAGTCCACTGAGCTATCTGGCCAGCCCTGTCTTAAACTTAAAATTTGAGTAAGTGCAAATTAATTTTGCAAATAGCTGGTTTCTCCTGAGGCATATTTTGAATAACTACTGTTTTGTCTGTTAATTGTTTTGTATGCCTTCTGTGTCTACCTAGATCTGCTTTCTGAGCTTTTGTTTTGCTTCACTGAGTTCCTGGCCTAACCTGGTATCAGTTCAGTATCGCAGCAGCTATCACAGCTTTTTCATAGCTTTCCTCTTCATCTTTCCCATTTCTTAAATGCATTTTCTATTAAAGCTATTTTAAGTTACAGAAAAGGGAATATGACTTTTATCAGAATTCTATTAAATTTATCTACTGAATTTTTATAAAGCATATTTGTTTTTAAGTTCTTTTTTTTTTTTTGATAGTGGTACCAGGGATCAAACTCAGGACCTTGCACTTGCCGGACAAACACTTACTCCACTGAGCTATCTCCCCAGTCCCTGTTTTTAAGTTTTTAAGCCTTTTTGCCTGTTTATATTTTGCCATTTAATCAAATAATTTTTTTTCCTGTGGGATTTATTTTATTGCTATGGTGAATAGGAAATGTCCTCACTATACTTAGTCTTTATATGCAGGGAGATTTAAATTTTATATTAATTAGTAACAGGTCACCATAGTGAGCTCACTCTTGGTTTTTGATATTTCCAGTCTCTTCAGTGAGTTCATTATCTGTGGCTGATAGCCTTGTACATTTTTGGGAAGATGGAACCCAGGATCTTCTGCATGCTAGGCGCATGCAGAAACACACCTGGCCTTTCTTTTTTGTGTGACATTAGGAATCAAAGCAAAGACCTTCGCCCTGAGCTACGTCTGCAGTCCTGTTTTTTTTTTTTTTTTTTGGTTTTTTTGTTTGTTTGTTTTTTTTTGAGACAGTCTTGCTAAGGTGCCCAGGCTGGGCTTGAATTTGTGCTATGCCTCTCCCAGCCTCCCAGAGTCCTGTGATCACAGCCGTGGGCCACCGTGCCTGGGCTCTAGTGCCATGTTTACCAATGCTTTTATTTATTATTTTCTTTCTAGCCTGGTGGTAACGTTAGAGTTCCCTGCTTGACATATGACCTTATGGAGAATGCCTTCACCAATTCAGTTATTTGAAGAAGAGATTCTCTGTCACGTTCTAAATAACGTGTGTGCTCTCAGTGTCTGCTGGAACACACGTCTTTGTTTGCAGACTAAGCAGTTTCTTGTTTCAGTGAAGGAGAACAGCCCATAGGAGAGTATGGGGTGTCTGCAAGAAGGCGTTGAAGAGAGATTTGGGCTTTGGCTGGTGATTTCAGGGGTCCAAGGAGGTGATTCCTTCTGGAGAAGGCACTGCTAGAAAACAGGGTACCCTCTGTGGTTGGGGATGGCAATGATTCTCTCTCTCTCTACAGGGCAGATGAGTCCAAGGCTAAGGGTGTAATTATTATTATTATAATTAATTAATTAATTAATTAGTGGTACTGGGGATCAAACTCAGGACCTTGTGCTTGCCAGGCAGGTGCTTATGCTGCTGAGCCATCTCCCTGGAAAGCAAATTTGAATTAAATTTTGATTTATTTCAAAACAGTTATTGAAGTATAGTTATAGAAGAATCAGTGATTACTGGTGTTAGGATAGGGACAGTTTGGTGTTTTGTGACTTGGGCATAACACATATTTCATTCTGCATGGCTGTGGAGGGGTCTTGCTTTCTCCTTGTCTGCTGCTGCTGTTTGAGAAATGGTTTCTGTTCCACAAGAGACCACCCAGCCCTTCCTGTGAGCCACAGGTCCACCTTGGCAGTGACAGTCATTTGCCAAATAGTGATGCATTAGCCGGTAAGGAACCAAGGAACTGCAGGCAGGAAGGGGCCCCAGACGGGGATGGAGCTGGAGGATTCCCCCTGGTACTTCTGCTGTGGCTCTCATAGGTAGTTATGTTCAGAGGCACTAATGCTTACCTCGTGTGCTGCTGCTCGCTAGATACAGGAACGCGCCACTCAACGCTGTAGCCCCAGAGCAGCAGGCTGCGCGCCAGGCCCGTATCGGGCTGTTCTGCGTGCGCTTTCTCCCCGCGCTGTGCACACAAGAGGACGCGGCCTCGCAGGTGATGCTCAGAACGTATCCGTGGGAAGCAATATGTGACTGTGCTTTGCTCCTCAATATTCTCCTGCAACCAGAGATTGATGGAGCAGAGTATGTGTTCGGGCGCTTCATTTCTGTCTTGGAACTATTTTTCTTTCTATCTTCCCCTTGAGGATTTCAGATAGTTTCCTGAAAGTGATTTGTTCAGAGCGAACCACCCACCTCCCACTCTGCAGGAATGTTGCATAAGCTCTGCGTCACCCTCCGCACTTGTCTCTGACTCAGGTGGCACCTGAGTCGGTGCTGGTGCTTCGAGCCGAGCTTCGTGCTGCTGGTCACTGTCCCCGCTTTCCCAGGTGCAGCAAGGTCTCCAGCACCAGCGCCTCGTTCAGACCCTGTTTTCTGGGCTGCAATTTTAGATTCCAGCTTTCCCATACCAGTCAAGTTTCAAAAATAAATTTGGGGAACAATTTAACGGTTGTCAGTGTTTTGTGCTGTCAAATAAGAACACCAAAAAGAATTCCACTTAGTATTCTCTCATAAAATCAAGGAATGTCTGCACCAACACTGTAAAGAAAAATTGACTCAGAATTGTAAAATCTGCATAATTGTGCTTTAGGAAGCCACAGAAGTGTCGTCCTAACTGGGATTAGTTGGGGAGACCCTTCCCCCACCAGTCCCCACCCCTCTTGCTCCCTAGGGCTCCTTTCTGGGAGTTTTCATCTCTTTTAGGTACTGGGATGTGGCCCCTAGCAAATCAGCAGCAACTGTTTACATGGGCCTGGGAGCTGAGCCTGGGAGCAATCTAGCTATGCAGGAGGTGGAGGCGGGAGCATCCCAAGTTTGAGCCTGTGAGGTAGTGAGAACCTAGCTCAAAATAAAATAAAAAAAGATTGGGAAAACAGCTCAGTGAGAGAGTGCTTGCCTAGAGTGTGGAAGGTCCAGAGTTCAATCCCCAGGCGCACACACACATACACCCCCTCCCCCCCCACACACACAGAATGTGCTTGGGGCTTGTTTTAACCCAGTATGGTAAGACACACACATACACACACACACACACACACACACACACACACACGCAGAGCTGTCCTGAGGGAAGAAGCTTTTACACTCATGGCCCAGGATTAGGAACCACAGCACATGGGGCAGGGCCATGCCAGGAAGCACCACGGTGACCTGGGGCAGAAGGGAGCGAGAAGAGAAAGGGCAAGAGCTCTGATCATAGTTTCTCCGAAAGAAATGGGGTAAATCGACCTCACAGTGCAGGCCTGTAATCCCAGCACTCTGGGAAGCTGAGGCAGGGGCATCTGGATTTTAGCTCAGTTTGGACACCCAAGCTATTGAAGGAGACCCTGTTTCAAACTAAATAGCAACAACAACTGCAACAAAACCCAAAATAGACTCCAAAAGTTGTTAGGTTTGAAGGCCTTGAGTTCACCCCCAAATCTCCAGTACCACCTAAAAAGAAACAGAATGGAATGAAAACTGGCTTGACGTGCCTGGTTTGGGTCTTTCTGGTGGGCCCTGTGTCATGGGAACTGTCCCTAGGTGTCTCATATGTAAGCCTGCTCAGGACAGGTGGCCAGTGGTCTGGAGAGTGAGTGCTCCATGCAGCAAGGGATGAGGAAGGGAGTGCTCCATGCAGCAGGAGGATGAGGGCATGAGTGCTCCATGCAGCAGGGGATGAAGGAGGGAGTGCTCCATGCAGCAGGGGGATGAGGGCGTGAGTGCTCCATGCAGGAGGGGGATGAGGGCGTGAGTGCTCCATGAAGCAGGGGGATGAGGGCGTGAGTGCTCCGTGAAGCAGGGGATGAAGGAGGGAGTGCTCCATGCAGCAGGGGGATGAGGGCGTGAGTGCTCCATGCAGGAGGGGGATGAGGGAGTGAGTGCTCCATGCAGCAGATAGATGAAAGCATGAGTGCTCCATGGGGCAGGTGGATGAGGGCAGAGGAGGGCGTGAGTGCTCCATGCGGCAGGCTGACAAGGGCATTGGTGCTGGGGCACTGGCTTGAGCAGGCTGGCGCCCTCCCAGGAGTGCAGTTTCCGCTTAGGAGTTCTCCTCCCCAGGAGGAGTGGGGATCAGCGGGCTGCAGCTGTCAGAGCACGGAGAGAACAGAAGAGGAGAAGGCTCAGCTCATGTGGCCATGCCAACCAGCAGTGGTGGGGCTAAGGTGACTACAGCGTCCTACATTTGCTGTCTACAGAACTCTTATAATCTTCCATAGTGTCTAATTTGGAACACTGTGGAGATGCTGGTGGAGTGGCCTTTTGACACCTGCACTCTTTTAAAACCTTGATGCCTGTTGAGAGTTATAACCACATCTCCAAAGTCAACAGAGCCCAAACCTATCCATTAAACTGTTGGGCCTTTGAATTTTAATTTTTTCTTTCTCAATGAACTAAGTTTCTTACAGTGTGTGCACGATTATGCCGGTGCTACTATCAAAGATGCCTAGAAAAAAATCAGCAGAAAATCCATCGTTTGCTAGCCTGCTCGCTGTGTCTCCTCCAGAGTCAGGGTAGCCCAGAGATTCCCAGGCAGGCTCAGGCCTCCATCCTGACCCTGAGTCTGACTTGTCATGGGGAGCGCTGTCATTACTGCATTGTCTTGGATTAACAATAGCACCTCAAGGGCCAGCGAGATAGCTCAACAGACTAAATGCCTGCTTAGGCAAGCGCAGGGGCGGGTGTTCGATTCCTGTCCCCACATGCCACTGTGGCCCCATCCCCAGGAAGTGCTGAGCCAGTGACCCAAGCAGGCATGGTGGGGCACGCCTGTAATCCCAGCGCTGGGGAGGCTGAAACCAAAAGGATCACTGTGAGTTCCAGATCTAAGACCCTGCACAAAAACAAAACAAACAAACAAAAAACCCAAAAAAGCTAAACAATAGCACCTTAGCCAAAGGTATCTTAGCAGTGTCACTTCTTGTAATAACCTCTAATTAGTCTGTGGTATTGTGGGTCATAGCATAACTGGGTGTGGACTTGGAATTATCATGAAGCCTTCAGGCACTGGGCCCTAGATGGACTTAGTCAGTGGTAGGGCAGGTGAAACAATATGGAGACATTCTGCAGACTTGGCAGGACTTGGAGGCTTTTTAAAGAGCTTCGGTATTTATTTGACGCTGTTACCAGTTACTTCTTTCTTCTTTTGGGGCAGTTAGTAGGAGAGGAGACCTATTTCCATGAGAAAAGCTCATCAAATGCTGGGTTTCAAACTTAATTTTCTTAAGGGCCACTGGAGAGCTGAGTGTGCAGAAAATGAGAATGAGATCACAAGTTTTAGTGAATTTCATTATGGTACTCCATGGTGGTTTTGAGCAGACGGGCTATTTCTGTTAGATCTGTGCTCTGGTTTAACACAGATTTGTGTGCTGGTGGAATGATCCCCAGTCAGCGGTGCTCAGAGGAGGGGGTGAAGGGGCTACCAGGTCACCATGGCGTTCACTTCATGAATGGACGAATCCATTTATGGGTTCACAGCTGAATGGGCTAACAGAGGGAGGAAGGGGGTCACTAGGGGTGTAGTTCTGAAGGTCCCGGCTGGTCCTGTGCCCCTCTCTTGCCTCCAGTCCTCTTCCTGCTTTCCCCACTTCCTTCGTGATGTGAGATAAGCAGTTTCCTTCTGCCGTGTCCTTCTGGTATGGAGCCAGCTGACTGACTTTTCTGGAACCCCTGAAACCTTGAGCCAAAATTAATCTCTTATCCTTTATGTTGTGTTTGTGAGGTATTTTGCCTCAGTAACAGAAAAGTGACAATCTGTTCCCTCAGTTGAAAAACAAGCGTCAGAAATAATGACTCCATGGAGGGACGTACCGTGAGGGCAGGAGTATCGGATATAAATCACGTGACCTGGGTAGTGGCTCAGGGACCTCAGCTGAGAATATTGTAAAAGGAACAGGAGGTTGGCTTGTGTTTAATCAGAGCACTATTTGATAAGGGCCATCAGATCAATATAAAAGCACTTCTGTGAGGTGCTGGGTGGAAAGGATTCTTTTTTTTTTTTTTTCTTGTGGTACTGGCAATTGAACTCAGGACCTTGTGCTTTCCAGGCAGGCGTTTATGCCCCGGAACTATCTCTCTAGCCCATAAAGGATTTATTAGTAGTTTATGGCTGTGAAGTACCAATGGGCATTTGGTCCTGCTGAGGCTTAGCTATCTACACGTGACCCCCGGGGTAGTGTGTGAGAAGCTTGGTGTGCAGTGTGGCAGGAGATGGTAGCAGCTTCAGAGCCATGGCCTGGAGGAAGGTGGGTGAGCCACTGCCCACGGAAGGGACCCAGCAGTCCCTGTGCAAACTTAAGGGGTTTCCCAGAGACTGAGTTCTTAAAAAGAGAGCTTGACTTCCTCACTCGGGCTTCCTACCTGGCTGTGCGGCTCTTCTTGCGCTTGTGCCCACCGCCCAACCGTCTTATCACCAGACCTTCACCACAGTCTGGTCTGATGAGGTTACACAATTTGGACTTTTACTTTCCACAACTGTGAGCACAGAAATCTTCTTCCTTGATTCATTACTCTGACTCAGATGTTTTGTTATAGCAATGGATGCCAGCTATTCCCAGGGTCATGAGAAGCACCCTACATCTCTTCCTTCCCACTCGGGTCTTCCTCTTCCTCTTGGTTTCTCCCCGTGGCTGACGCCATTTACTCACGAGAATCTTGTGAAGCACTGAGGAACCCCCTAGGTTTGTCTCCACCTCATCCCTGGCCTGGCTATCGTCTTCTTCTCTTTCTCCCTGCTCACAGTGTGAGGAAGGTCCCTTTTGTCCCTGTGTCTGTTCTGCATGCTCTGGCTACTGTCATTTCCTATCTCCTGAAATTGTCACCTGCCCTGTCATTCTCTACCAGACCAGACCTAGCAGCATGCAAGTCTTTTTGACAGTTGCTTTAAACAAGGTTCTGCTGTATCTGCACTGTGCATAGCATTCCTTTCTTTCTTTCCTTTCCTTTCTTTTTCTTTTTTCTTTCTTTTTTTTTTTTTTTTTTTTTTTTTTTTT
>PVKN010004107.1:0-34707 GCA_004027915.1 Capromys pilorides
CGTGGTACATGACTACACTTGAATACACTTTTATTGCAAAAGATTGAACACAGAACAGTGTTCACTATCCATCTAGCCTGAGAGCCAGTAATCACTTACCTTGCTATGAGCCTTGCGAAACATTTATCTTTACTTTTCCAACATTTGTACCCAGAATAACATAAAGCAGAATTCTCACTGGAAATGTGAGATTGGTTGATGGTTTCCCAAACACCCTTCCAGCTCTGACATTCTCTGTGTTTGAGTTTGGTTCTTGATTCTCCTGAAGAGAAGCCTTTCATAGGATCACCCTAAAATTATAGGGGTAGAAATGCATCATGAAAGAAAGACAGGAACAAAGGGAATAACGTCAATGTAATTCGAAGTGAAATTATGGAGGATTTTTTTTTCTGCTTCTGATTTAAGTGTTTCATAGTAAGAATTATCAATGAATCTTCTTTCTTTTTGTCTTTTTCTTAAAGATAAGATCATGCTGGGCTGGCGAGATAGCTCAGTGGTCTAAAGCCCCTGCTGAGGCAACTGCAGGGACCACAGTTCAATCCTTAGCACCACATGCTGCACCAGCCCCACCCCCAGGGTGGGCTGAGCTGGCCATAACATACATACATACATACATACATACATACATACATACATAAATTAAATAAATAAATAATTTTTTTAAAAAAAAGATAAGATCGGGGCTGGGGAGATAGCTCTGTGGCACAAGTGCCTGCCTGGCAAGTGCAAGGTCGTAAGTTTGAACCCCAGTCCTGCAAAAAAAAAAAAAAAAGAAAAAAAAAAGATAAGATCATGCTACGTAGTTCAGCATGGCTTTGAATTATTATACATAACCCTCACTGGCCTTGAACTTGAGATCTTCCTGCTCCAGCCTCTCAAGTACTGAGTTACAAGCATGTACCACCATCCCAGCTTGTGAGAATTATGAATTCTTATGTGTTTCTGAGAACAAGGGATACCCCACCCTCGGCAAGATGTTTCTGCCTATGAAAGAGGGATTCTTTGACACCCATAATCCTTTTTTTTTTTTTTTTTTTAATTTTTTTATTTTTATTTATTTATTTGTTTGCTTGTTGTGTTTGTTTGTTTCTTTATTTATTCATTCTGTGGCTGGCTCAGCCTGCCCTGGTGGTGGCGCTGGCGCAGCATGTGGTGCCGGGGATCGAACTGCAGTCCCCGCAGTTGCCTGAGCCCTCCTAAGCAGGCGCTTTAGACCACTGAACCATCTCGCCGGCCCGACACCCATAATCTTGATGTGGCACAAAGATAGTGTTCTAGCACTGGACACCACTGATCCAAGATAGCGTATTTGGTCAGCCCTGGGCAGGCAGGCAAGGTTCTGCTCGGAGTGATATACACTGATCCGGACTGATGGAGGCTCCATCCTGACACCTACTTTTACCCTCCTGCAAGGGGGAAAGGAGTATGAGGAAAGAAGCTGCTTACATGGCAGTTCTTAAAAAGTTTTATACAAAATGACATGGGTCACTTTGATCTCAATTTAGACACCAAAGCAAGCCATATGGCCACATCTAACTTTAAGGGAGGAGAAACTTAACCTATCTGTGTGCCCCAGAACTTGGTAAATATCTGTAAAGAGCTCTCCATGATTAGTGTGGCTGCCAGGGGACCAGTTGGTGTCCCTAGGAGGCACAGACATTCCTCTAAGGAAGCAACAACACCCCTTGGCTCAAGACAAAGCCTCTCAACATCCTGGAGAAGTCAGGTTGAGGTCAACAGGTCAGAAACAGAAGGCTTAGGGGCAGGTGCTTCAGAAAAGGCACTCAGAGCTTGTC
This sequence comes from Capromys pilorides, assembly GCA_004027915.1. Taxonomy (NCBI): domain Eukaryota; kingdom Metazoa; phylum Chordata; class Mammalia; order Rodentia; family Capromyidae; genus Capromys; species Capromys pilorides. The sequence continues at coordinate 1,797 of PVKN010004107.1, forward strand.
TGGGCACAGAAAATGCTCACTAAGAGCTTTGTTTGCGATAATCTGCTTCCTGGATTTTCATGGCCTTTGGGGCGACTCTTCCTGGGCCCATAAACTGAGAACATCAGAGTTGGGTGGGTCCCCCAGAGCCTGGCTGCTCGAGTGTAGTCCCAAGATCCGCAGCATCAGCACCACCTTCCCCTGGGAGCTTGTGAGAGACATCCAGTCCCAGGCGCCACCCAAAACTACTGAACCAGAATCTGTGTTTTATGAGATCCCCAGGAGATGTGCATGCTCATTACAGCTTGAGAAGCACTTCCCCAGAATTAATTGAGGCCAACATTCTCATTTCACAAATGAGGCGCTGACACCCAGAGGGAGGAAGCTGGCTCAGAGTCACACAGCTGGTTCCCATCCCAGCTCCATCATTTGCCAGTGGCTTTGGGTAAGCCACCTACCCAGTCACTGGAGCTGTTTCCTCTTCTATGATGAAGGGGCTATAACCATTTCTGACTGCTTGTGTGGGCATCAATAAGACAGATTCTAGATCAGTATCAGTACATGTTTGAAAGTGTTAGCTACTGTTATGGGCCTACATCTGCAACTACTCTTGTTTCTCTCCTAGTATATGATAGTATCTTGACAGTGTCAAGAACAACAGGGCAGACTTGATCTCAAGTTAGTTCCTGGATTGTTCTTTGGTTCCTGACTTTAGTTTGATCATTTTTAAAGTTATGTCCTTGCCTTGTCAGGTTATTGTGATGATCAAATGAATACATACAGTTAAGGTCTTTGAACAGTTTCTGGTACCAAGCAATTCCACAAGATGACACAATGTCCAAAACAGAGAGACAAGGGTAGGGAGTTGGCCCACAAGCAGGATATAGATCTTTCCCAGATGGAGCTGCTTCTGCTCTGCCCTACTTACAAATCTCAAGTTCACAGTCTTTGCTACATCACTGAGCTACACCCCTAGCTTTCCAATCTTCTTTCTTCTCCAACTGAGGCAAAGGTCTCTCTGGGCTCCTGGGGAGCTACTGCAAAGCTGGCAGCTATTTGCGCTGAGGAGGAGCAGCCTCAGGCTGGAGGCAGCTGTCTGCAAATCCTTAAAGCCTGTCACACTGGACAGGGATTAGACCTGTTCTGGATGACTGGAGGGGACAGAAATAGGAAGTTCCAGGAAGTCCTCTAGAATCATGAGAACTGTTTCCAGGCAGTCCCCAGCAGCAGGTGGAGACTGAGCTGGGCACCACCACAGTTGTCTCTTGAGGTGGGTGAGCTGTGTGAGGCTGCATGAGTCCACAGATTCTCAAGCCTGGCCCAGTTTGAACGTTAGAATCACTAAGAACCTTTTCAAATACAGATTTCCAGGCGCTGTCCAGGCCAACCTGATCAGAATCTCTAGGGATGGGGCTGGAAACCATTTGAAAAGCTCCCCTCCCTCAAGGACTCTCAGAAGGCAGTGGGTTTACAAAATTCAATGTATCAATTATTATGAATGCACTACTAATATGTTTTGAAACTATCATATTGTTATTTCCTATTAAAAATTAAAAAATTTTTTAAAAAGTGAAATGAACCAGTCCTACATATGCAAAAAAAAAAAAAAAAAAAATGAGAAGGCAGTGGGTTTGTAGCAGGACCAGGAGATGGGGTGGGAGCAGGGGCATGGGATGGAGGTGGAGAGTGAAATCAAGAGGAAGGGATAGGGCTGGAGAAGGTGACCTAGGCCCGGGGAATTGGGGGCTGGAGCCACCTAGGGAGGCTCTTCAGCGTTCCTCACCCCTCTCCTCTGACTACTCTCACCAGTTCTAGGTGTGGCTCAGCAGCCCGGTGACAAAGGGCTTCAGCTTCACTTCCCAGAGCTGCAAACCACCTCTTTTTCCACGGAGGGGCTCGATGGGAAGGCAGGGGTCCCACAGAGGGACAGCAAGAGTAAGCAGGGGCAGAGAGGGAGGCCTGGGCCGGATGCCCAAAGGCAGCCTCTCTGGGTTTCTACCCCTTGCAGAGTTTCTGTGTCATTGGTTAGATTACTTACCTAATAGCAGCTTTAACCCTCAGATCTCTCCGTCATCTCTGTCCTTACCCTGCGCTCAGGGTCCCACTGGGAATCCCTGTTCCTCCCCCAGGCAGTCAGATGACTCAAATTGCTAAGGTTCTTGGAGGAGGCAGAGGGCTGGCCCACCTTCCATCAGGAGCGACAGCTCTTTCTCCTCACACCCTGGAAGCCCAGAACCACTCCCGCACCCGGGCGCTGCTTCCACCAAGCGCTCCACTCAGGGTGCCGTCGACACAGGAACCAAAAAGGAAACCTAATGGCTGTCAAGATCCTTGATCACTCTCCTCCTTTAGTCAGTCCCACAGGTTACTTGAGCGTTACTAGAGCACCCACAGCCTTCGGGACAGATGCCTCCGGGAGGAGGGGACGCATGAGCCTGTGGCCGGAGCAGAATCCTGCAGACCCCAGGGAGTGGGGGGAGCTCGGGAGCTGCAGGAAGATCACCTGCCTTGAGTGTCGGCCCCACAGCGCCACCTTCTGTCTGTGGGCCCAGCGCGGGCGCGGCGCCCACGGATTCCAAACCTGTTTCCTTTCTTTTTCCCTCCTGCTCTTCCTCACAGCACCCTCCTGCCCGCCCAGCCCTTCCGTGCCCAGCGAGTGCTTCCTGGCTCAGCTGCCTGTGATGCAGGGCTTCAGCTTCACTCCCTAGAGCTGCAAACCAGCTCTTTTTTCCCCCGAGGGGCAGCGCTGGAGGGCGGGGGTCCCACAGCAGGACAGCAAGAGCAGCAGTGGCTGGGAAGAAAGCCTGGGCCCGCTTCCGAAAGGCCGGCCACGCCGCCAGCAGAGGGCTGCTGGACTCCAGCCTGGGGCCCAGAGGCAACCGCGGTGGCCACTCTTGGAGCTCCTCCCAGAACGGGAGAACCCATCTGACTTTTTGGAATCACGGATCCTCTTGGGCTCACAGACCTCTCCTGGCAGCCAGGCCCACTGCTAGGATGAAAGTAAAGCAGATGCTCAAGTTAAAGGAGACTTTGCCCTCATTTCTCCTGAGATCTCCAGCTCTTTCATCTGTCTTCGCTACTGCTCTGCGCCATTGGCCCATCTTACAAGCATGCAGTTCTCATGCCTAGAGGGCAGGGGTCTGACCAAGTCACTGCTGGACTGGCCAGCAGGACAGGGTGCACACAAAGCCCTCTTAGAAATATCAGTGTGGGCACACATTCAAGGTCTGAAGCAGAGAAGTCCTGCTACAAAGCATCAGCAGGTGCTGGTAGGACAAAGGACGCTGCCACCCCTTTGGTGGGGCTGTTTCTGAGAAGTCTGGCTTGGGGAGGAGTGTGCTCAAAGTGCAACAGGCTGAGCTAGGCCCTCCACCCCTAGTCTCTTAGGCAGAAGTGAGCTTCCAGGATTTGATTAGAAAGTTCCTCTGGTTGAGTTTCCGTCTCACTCTGGGGCTTTCCACACTGGGAGATCTGACCAGAGTTTGAGGGCCTGGCTGAGATTCTTAAATGCCAGAGCCCAAACAATTCCCACGCCCAAAATGTGTGGGTAGAAGCCAGACAAGGCAGTGTTGGTCTGTCGGTGGGGTCCCTGCAGTTAGTGCTGCTACTGAAAAGCTAGTTGTCCTTGAAAAAAACAGGAGCAAGCTGGACCTGGTGGTGAACACCTGTAATAGCAGTTGGCAGGCAGAGGCGGGAAGATCATGAGTTGGAGGCCAGCTTGAGTTACATGGTAAGTTCAAGTCCAGCCTGAACCATGGAAAGGAAAAGGGGAGAATAGGGATCAAAGCAGGAGCAACTTTTCTAGACTCCTGCTGATGGGATTGCTGCAACCAATTTCCTGCTAGTCCCCAGCGTGCGGCAGTGCTCCACAGACACAGGCTCAAGACACCCAGAGTTCAGTTCTAAACAGCTTTATTGACCAGATGAGAAATCAGCTTGAGTACAGCCTGTGCCCACAGCCCTTGAGGTTGACAGCTAAGGTTGACAGCTAGTGTTGTCCTTTCTCTTGCCGCTCCTGACAGGGATCCTATAGAGAAGGGGACTTTGTGGCTAGAAGAGGCCCTCAGAGAAGTGTGGGGTAGACAGGGCATTAGAAGGTGACGGGTGAGTGTGCCTCCCTCCACATCTGAGTAGTCATCAGGCATGGCTAGAGCAGAGCGCTGATCTGGGCTGCGCTCCCTGCAGCTTCAGACCCAAGGTTAGGGCCAGGGCTAACCACCTTAGGCTTTGGACCACTGACAGAGGCAACTGGGCTAGAAGTGTTTCAAATGATCTCCCCCATCAAACCGTAGAACTAGATAACTGAGGTCAGGCAACCTCCCAACTTTGGGGTTCCCACACCTGTGTTGTTCTCTAATCTCAAATAGGAGGACACCAGTTCCACAGTGACTCAAAGGCAAGAGGCTTAGAGCAGCAAGGGGCTCCTTCCTGTGGCCAATGACCTTGTGACTTCTGAGCAGGGACTCCTCAGGGTTCTTCTGAGGGGCCCCAAGGAGCCTACCCCCTTTCCCACAGGAGAGTCTTTAGGATCCAATAAACCAAAACATCCCCTCCTCCCATCTTGATCCTGCCTCCCATCCACTCCCTGCTGGTCACTGCTGTTTGCTCCTGCGGACTTCAATGTGGGGGCTCAGGAGTCCTGTTGACAACATGGAAGAGGCTGAGATCTGCAGGGTGAGATGTGGGGAGAGGCCCTGGTCCCACTTAACACTACAGAGACTGGTGTCTCCAGCTGATGGTGTCAGATGTCAGGCAGGGGATGCTTCTTAGTGGGACAGCTCAGACAGACTCCCAAACCACAGGGAGCCAGATGCCCAAGCTCAAGTCATTAGTGATGCTCGGTAGGGCTGAGTGAGAGAAACCTCGTGGTCTCCATGGCAGCTGGGAAGGAAATGGCGCTGGAAAGCACAAGAGAGGGTGGGTGCAGCAGGCAGTGGTGGGCGGCCTCACTCAGAGTGGACCAAGGCCCCAGCTCCTTGTCCAAAGCCAAAGCCCTTGGGCCCGAAGTTTTTAGCATAGCATCCTGCAGAGAAAGGAACGGGGTAAGGACAGCGTAGGTGCTCTACCCAGAAGCTCCTTCAGCTACACCCATCCCAGCCCTTTGGAGAAGGGAAGCCCACTGGTGTCCCCAACAGTACTGTATCCTCAGTCTCAGCAGTGAGCAGGCTCTTGACTCCCCCCTGTACCCATTGTCCCTACAATGAATCCAGGGACAAAACATTATCTGCTGGAGAACACTGGACCAGCAGTCAGTAACCCAGGTTGTACCCCATCCCCCACTGGTCGCTCGACTCTGGTCAAGTTGCTTCCTCCTCTGGGGTCATTTTTTTTATATGTGACATGAAGGAGTCATGCTAGGTGCTCTGGCCTCAAATTCCAAGGCCAGAAACTGGTTCATATTCAGCAAAGGACTAAGTGCTTAGTTCCCCTGCCACCTCAAGCTTCCTGATCTTCAACTAGAAGTGAAACTACCCACCTTTGCAGTAAATCTCGCCATCCTTGTCTGCCAGCGTGGTTGACTCAAGGCCTTTGCCGCACTTGGCACATCGGAAGCAAGATTTATGCCAAGACTAGGGAAAGAAGGAAAGAGTCTAAGCTGCCTTCCACCGGCGACTACAATACCCCACATTCCAACTTGCTCCCCTTGACAGATCTGTGGTGGAAGGGTACTTTTGAAGTCTGCTGGCCTAAGGCTGTTGGGAGGGCATGGCCTGTGGTAATGGGGCATGGGGCAGCAGGCTGGGGACCAAGCCCAGCATACTGCACCACCTATATTGCAATAAAGTGTAACAGTGGTTAGTGGTACCATCTATACCACACAGGCAGCTGCTTCCCCATAGACGAGACCAGACAAGCACACTCTATCTGCAGTTTAGTGGTGTCAGCAAGGACTTGTCCTGGCATTGCCACACACTAGCGGAACGGGCTCCCTGACATCCTCCTCTGGGATACCTCTTTGTCTATTGAGCAGAATAGATGTGAGGACGCTGTACTTAAACATCAGGTCCCTGGTCACAATGCCAGGGGTTCTCTGGCACCAGCCTGTCCTCTGAAGTTGTAGGACTGGGGGCCTCACTGGAGAGTGGGGGCCATATTTCCCTTCCTAGGCAGCTACAAGTGTTAAATGACTTCACCCATGTCATTTCATCCACAGGGCCAGGTAGAAGAGGCCCTGAGTCAGTGTTGCCCGGTATTACGCTGAAAGGGGAATGGGCCTGTGCAGTGCACTGAACTTAGCATGAGCAGGCCCAAGGAATGCAGTTTCTCCTCAGGAAGAGGCAGAGCCCGGGGTTGTTCAGTACTGAGACCCCAGTACTGAGACCCCACACACGGTGCAGCTTCTCGGCAGCTGGCTTCCATCAGCAGCTGCTGAGCAGGCCTGGAGGCTGATGTGTGGACAGCTCTGCTAACCCAGGAAAAGCAAAAGGCAGGCACCAGCCAGACACGACAAAACAATGCCTTTTAAGGGCAGTGAAACCTCCTCAGCTCAGCTATTCAGTGTGTTGGAGCTGCCCAGGCTAGAGCGGGAGAAAGGAAGCTGATCCCTTTGGATTTCCTGGTCACTTGACCTTGTTCACTGCCTCCTCCTGCTCATGTGCCCAATGGGCAGACGCAGAAAGGTCCGGGGAGCTGGGAGGGAGAGGTCTCACCCCTCCCTTTGTCCCCTATGTGGTTTTGATAGTCACCTAGCCCTTACTTCCTCCTCTATCAGGCAGAGACCACTACCCAGCTCTCCAGTCTTGGGGCTTATCAGGTAGCTGACTGAATTAAAGTACATGATTTAGCAAAGTCACTTGGGTGCTGGGGACTGCGGTTCCATCCCCTCCTCCACATGGAGCATGAGACCTGCCCTTAAGGCAGGTCTGGAGTCTGGAGAAGTGACCTAGCTGCTTCAGATAGATGATGAAGGCAAAGTATTCAACCCTGCAGTCTGTAAAGTGGGGATAATAATTCCTGTCTCCAACTGTGATTGTAAGGATTGAAAGCCCACTGTAGTCTAGTCTTGGCTTAAGTGTTAACTCCTCATCACAGTCCACTGATCTCTCTTTTTTTTTGGTGGTACCAGGGATTGAACTCAGGACCCTGCACTTGCCAGGCAAGCACTTATTCCACTGAGCTATCTCCCTGGCCTCGATCTCTTTAAGGTCAAAAAATCTGAACAGTTCCAGAGGATTCTAAGTTATCTGGGTACCACCTTGCTAAGTGATCTTGGCCCAGTCACAGCTCCATTTCAGGCCTGATATGATGATCCACAAGCCCTCTCTGGCCAGTTTAAAGATACCCCCCTGTGGTGTTCAGATCGCAGGTCTGAGATTGTCACCTGTAGGATGTGGGTTCTGTGCCTTCTCCACTACAGCCTGCATGAAGGACATGATGGGTGCTGTGTGCAACAGCCAAGTTGCTATGGCGATTCTCAATGTGCACCGGTGATTGGGGGCTGCTAGCAGTATATTATGCAGGAAGGACACGAATGGCTTTTATAAACAGCACAAAAAGCCTCCTTGAAAGCTCTGATAGGCCTGAACCTTTACCTTTACAATTTCTGCCCTAGGATTGTATGGATGTGTCCCCATGAAACAGAAAATATATTTTTGGATGGTTCTTAACATTTTGGGAGTCTAAAAATCGCATGAGTTGGTGCACACCCGTAATCCCAGCACTTGGGAGGCTGAGGCAGGAGGATCGGTGCAAGTTCAAGACCAGCCTGGGCTACAAAAGTGAGTTCAAGGCCAGCCTGAACTGCATAGCGAAACCCTGTCTCAAAAAAACGCAAAAAACAAAAAACTAAAAATCGGATGAGAGTCATGTATCTTCTAAAAGAGACAATTTCCTATAAAACTTTGCAAGTAATTTTAGGAGCTTTGAGGACCTTCTGCAAGGTTTCAACATACCCTTAAGCTCTATGGTACTCAACTCTAAAGTACAGACTAATCTCTGCAACTCACTGAAAACTGTCCATAGACAATCCATCCATGTTGGATATGTTATTAATATGAGCTTCTTGCAAACTTGGATAAGTAACCCTCAGGTACAAAGAGTTATGCCTTCCCCAAGTGGGATAGAGACAAAGCCCAGCCCTCAGGCTGCCCTGAGCAGAGTTCCAGAGTCCACAGGCCAGGAAGACGTGGCCCTTCCCTCCCTCCTTGTGGCCAGCAGCACCTTACCTTTCCAGCCCCAATCACCTTCTCTGCTGCATAGACTGCTTGGCTACATCGAGGGCAGCGTTCAGAGCCTCCGATCTTCTGGGCGAACTTGGATGCATTGGGGTTAGTGGTGGGCCTGTGGCCAGGGGCTCTGCATTGGGAAGGGTGTGAGGTGATATGACTTTCACTCACAATACAGTGGGATGGCCCTGCAAAGGAACCACCAACCTCCTGGGCTGGGGAAGCTCTTCCAAGCTAGGCCCATAAAAGCTAGGCCACCAGACTCCTGGGCCATCTCCCACCTTACCTATGGACAGATCAAGGCTCAGCACAATATCAGCTTCACTGAAGCAGCACACTTCTGGACTCATGCAACACCTCATTTGTTAAAAATCACCCTCCCGGGCTGGCGAGATGGTTCAGTGGTCTAAAGCGCCTGCTTAGGAAAGCTCAGGCAACTGCAGGGACTGCGGTTCGATCCCCGGCACCACATGCTGCGCCAGCCCCACCACCAGGGCAGGCTGAGCCAGCCACAAAATAAATAAATAAAGAAACAAACAAACACAACAAGCAAACAAATAAATAAAATAAAATTAAAAAAAAAAAAAAAATCACCCTCCCTGTCCCCTCATTTCTGCAGCTGGTCTGTTATCAGATGATTTCCAGGAGAAATGTGCTGACCAAACATTTCCAATGGGACAATGACCTTGGCTGAAACTAGGGGAGTAGCCCATCAGTTCTATCCATCTCCCCAGAGCCCAGGAGCTGGCCAGGCTTTCTGAGTCTTCCACTGCTTAATCATAAGCACTTGAGAATGTTTCTAGTATGGGAGGTGGGAATTTAAGGAAGAGAAAATAAGGAAAGGTGGTAGACAGTGTTGTACTCACTCCTCAGGCTTGATGCCCAGGGACTCTCCCTTGTCAGTACTCAGCGTGCCTGCGCCCTGCCCATAGCCATAGCCTTTTGGCCCATACTTCTTGCCATAGCAGGATTTGCAGTAAATCTCCTCTCCATGCACAGCCACAGTAGTGCTGTCCAGATTCTTCTTGCAGACCACTGTGGAGGGAACAGTGGAATGGTGAGACACAGCTGGGATGAGCAGCTTGCTCACCGAGTGCCCTACAGCTGGCGCTCTCTCAGCACCTTTCATCTGCACTATCCTGACCTTGCAAAAGAGATGTAGAAATGGTGTCCAGTTGGGTAGTCAAAGAGCTGGAGGATAGAGGGTAGGATCTGCATCCTTGATTCTAGATGGCCAACCCCACTTCTAGGAATCTGTGGGTGTCTCCTTCAGTCCTCTGTGCCATCACCCTTCCCCAGGCTGTGGTATAACCCAGACTTCAGAGTCAGTGGCCTAGGCTGACTCCAAGTCCCAGGATGCCAAATGAAACTCTGTGCTCCGCCCTTGAGAAAGAGACCGTATGTTCCAATAGGAGGGGAGAAAACAGAAAGGAAGGAAAAGGGCAGGTTCTTCCTGCCTTGAACAATGGAATTGACAGGAGGGGATCTCGGATCTGTGCCTGCCAATGGGAGTGAGGAGAGGGGGAGTGCAGCCATGCATCCTGAAAAACTTAGCATGTGTGACACTCCCAATATGGGGGGCTTGCAGTGAGGTACAGGTCACTTTAATCACAACCAGTTTGAAGTTTCTTCCTCGAGCTTGTTCCTTCTCCTTCTCCATGGTACGTGGTATACTGGGAACCAGCCAGGAAGCCATGAGCTACATCTCTATCACCTCATTTTTTTCCAGTTTTGAGACGAGATTTGACTAAATTGTTGGCACTAGTCTCAAACTTCCGATCCTCTTTCCTTAGGCTCCTTACTAGGTGGGATTATAGGTGTATACCACCACATCCAGAAGGTCTTGGGATATCTAACTTTAGAAATCACTTGGTCAGCCAGGCATGGTGGCACATGCCTGTAATCCCAGCACTTGGAAGGCTGAGGCAGGAAGATTAGTGCAAATTCAAGACCAGCCTGGGCTAGAAAAGTGAGCTCAAGGCCAACCTGAACTGCATAGCCAGACTCTGTCTCAAAAAGACAAGAAAAAAAAAAAAAAAGAAATCATTTGGCCATCAAGAGGAATGAGGACATGGGGAAGAATTTCCTGACTGCTGGAAGTAAGAGAGATGGGATGGGCAGATGAACAAGAAAAATCTGAGGGTCTTAGACATCTTCCTGCTGGTCTCAGGCAAGCTGTGCCAGATGTCATGCATAGAAAGGTTAAGAGTCCAGAATCAAGTTCATCAATCTCTTTCCCCAAGTATGGCCTTGGGCTGCTGAGTTTGTCTTTCCAGCCTCCGTGTCCTCATTTATAAATGCAATTAATAACATCTGCCCAAAAGAGTCAAATAAGAGATCACACAAAACATACTTAGAGAAGTGCCCTGCATATAATAGATGCATAATATGTTTGCTACTTTTATTTATCTTTTAATGTATTTGATCCATAGTCTCACTACGCAGCTGCATCTCCTAGTGATCCTCCTGTTTTCAGCCTCCCGATTGCTGGGATTACGGGTGTGTACCACCATGCCTGGTCTCAGTGGCCAGCTCAGCACACCTGGGGCAGGGCTAGTGTGCCATGTGGTGCTGGGGATAGAACCCCCCTCGCTGCACTTGCCTAAGCAGACACTTAAGTATGCTAAGCTATCTCGCTGGCCCTCTATTTTTATCAATATTATATAAAGTTGTTATACCAGGGAAGGGGAGGGCAGGCCAAGCCTCACAGAATCATATGCTAACTACTCTACTGAGACTCAAATTCACTCCATTTGTTTTGCTGCCTTCCTGAACTCTCAATTCTATGGCAGGTTCTGACATTCCTTAAGGTTCTATGATACTCCTTAAATGTTCAAGTTCAGTGTGCCCAGTTGAATTGTGTCCTCAAACACTTCCTTCTGACGCTAGAATCTAGGGACACCATTGAAAAAGCCACACCCCTTACTTCCCTCAGAGGGATCTAGGCTAGCTCCTTGCAGCCAGGCATTCTCTTGCCTTTAAAGGGTCCTTGGCCAGCTCTTCTTCCCCTGAGCCCCAGGTTGAAGACTTCAGACTAAATAAGGACCCTCTTGTCCTGCCCTTGAGATCTCCACCCCATTCCAGCACTCTGGGTCACCCAAATAAGGAACCTCCCACCAGCTCCCCTGGGGTTTGGCTCCTGAGAGTGAGGGTGAGGGAAATGAGGCCACTGGCTCCAACAGTCCCTCCTTCTAGGGGCACCAATGTTCTTTTCTAGGGCAGAAAGTCAGGAATTAGCCTGCAATGTTTCCCAAACGACCTAAATTAAGCTGAGAATTCCAAGATGAAAGGAAAGGCAAAAAGATAAGAGTGGTTGGGGGAAAAAAGGCCTCTTTTGACTAACAAGAGGCTCCGAAGCAACCCAAAGGAGACCTGGAGCCCATAAGCAGATTCCCCACGATGGTGCTTTGCTGGTCAGAGCCTCCCTACTCTTCTCTTCTGCCTTGGCTGCCCCAAGGCACAGTCCTGCCCTCTGTGGCCCTCCCTCCAACCCCTACTGAGACTCTCTGTTCCTCCACCTCCATCTAACTAATATAGTGGGGACCTCAGTTCATTTGTATGGTCCACCAAGAATTTAATCAAGGGGAATTTCAAATAAATCCCTTCTTTGAGGAAGACCTGAATATATGTCTATCAAATGTTAAGAAAAAGAACTGAGGGGGGCCAAGGAAATAGCTCCGTGGCACAAGTGCCTGCCTGGCAAGTGCAAGGTCGTGAGTTCGAACCCCAGTCCTGCCAAAAACAAACAAACAAAAAAAGAACTGAGGAAATGTGTTGTTGGGAAAATATACTTCAAATACAGAGAGAGGCAGCTCCTTCACTCCCTCAAAGAACAATGATTCTCTCTGCTTCTGGAAGGCTCAAAAGCTTTCCTCAAGCTCAAAGGTCCACAGAAAAAGCTTAAGTACACACAGTGAGCCAGAAACAGGCCAGGCAAAAGGCCCTGGTTCCTCATGTCCAGACTTTTCTGCAGGCCATGGCTCCTCTAGAGTAGGCAAAGCATTTCAGGACCAGGGAAAAAGGATAAAAACTGACCTCAGTCTCAGTTTGAGGATTAAAGAATATGCAAGGCAGCTCAGGCTTTCCCAGTGCTCCTGACTCTGGCTAACAGTCTGGGGTCAGCCTATAACCTTCGGTTCCATCAGTCACCACCACAGGGACAGGACAGGAGGGCCCTACTTTTCCCTAGGCTGGTTGCCCACCCTCACAGCAGCCCAGAGCCAGGCACAGCCTCAGGGCAGCTCCTACTTCCGTTGGCTCTCCTTCCAGGCTCTGAACTACCTGCTGACCACAACTGGATGCCATACTGAGACTACAGCACGTGCTGCAGGGCTGCTGGTCTAGGTTCTAGACCAAAGGTAAACCCAGGGGAAGTCGTTTTTGCCTGACATTGCCTCTAACATTATCCCTATCTTCCCCTTGTCTCTCCCTAGACCTTGGAAAGGAAATATGGGTGCCAAACTAAGCTGACTATGATAAGAATCTCTTTTAGGGACCTAAAAGGGCTGGACCAGCAAGGAGGGTCCACTCAGGTCTGGACCCTCAGGGAGAAAGTCTTTGGTTTCTGTGTGTTATCCTAAGATCCAGCTGGGCGCATGACTCACCTGACTGAAAAAGAGAAACAAAGTTCCTTCCATGTCTCAGCAAGTCTGTGGAGAAGCCACCACACTGGCACTGCTCCAGGAATGAGCATGAAGGGTGACATCCCGGTCTGCTGACACAGGTGGTACCACCTGGTCTCCTCATACCCCAGAACTGACCAGGTCTCAAGACCCCAGAGATTCATGCTGTTTCCCAGGGATACCAGTTACATAACCAGCCCTACAGTCTCCCACTGCCCGCCTCTGCAACTGCTTCTAATCCCCATCCCATCTCACCCTGTGCTCCAGGCCCTGCTCCTTCCTTCCTATGCTGCTCCCTGAATCTTGACTTCCCTCCACACCTGATCAACAGCTACTCCACAGCAGATATGCAGGTGGGCACTAGGCCACAGCTGGGTCCCTTTAGCCTGTGGTTGAGCAACATTTGAGAGCAGAGAAGCATCCTTCTGACCCCAGCAGCCTGGGCCCTCTGCCCAGCCAGCACCAACTCCTTCTCTTACTGCCTCTCAAAAAAAAAAAAAAAAAAGGGGGGTGGGGGTGGGGAGCTTGAAACTTCCTCAGTGAGGAGCTGCAGATAACAAGATGCTGCTGTGCGCAGGGCCTTTTCAGGCTGGAAGCCAGCACAGTTCCGTGGAAGCTTGTCAGCTCCCCATTCATCAGAGGAGCCCTGGGACTGTCACTCCAAGCTCCAGGGTGATGTACAGACCCTGCTGCCCTGGGCTGGGTTGCTTCAGACTAGCCTGCCCCACAGGAGGTAGAGAGCTGGGGAACAGTGGCTTTGGGCCTATCTGGATCCTATTCTGGAGCTCAGATCACCTGGGAGCAAAGGAACATCCTCATGACCAACCTCATGGGATGCAGGACAGGAGCTATTTCCTAGATCTTCTAGATGGGCTGGAATGGCAACCTCTGAGAGCTCCTTTGTAACACATCAGCTTGCTGCAGCCCCCTTAGCAATGAGCATATATGTGTTTGTGAGCATGTGCAAACACACGTGCATCCTGCGGAAACCCAGACATCTCACTGCCTCCACCTGGCCTACCACCAAGTAGAGACTTCTTGCCTAAGTTGCCTCCCTTCTAAGGAAGCCTTCTGCTCGATCACAGTGAACAATCACTCGGGAATCTGAGGACAGGCTTCTCCAGTTGCCACCTCCTGGTCTGGGCACTTGCCAGTACAGCACCAGAGTCAGGGCCCCAGGGTCCACCCGACCTCTCTCAGCTGCTTGGCGTCTTGTGCTTGTGACTGCAGCAGCTCTCTTTCCAGAGAGGGAAGAGTGGAGAGCTGTGGATTCTGCCCCTTCCTCTTCTCCTTGCAGCCAAGAGTGGTGTGGAGTGAGAGACTGCCGCTGGCCTGGATGGGGCCAAGGAAGGGCAGGCCTCATTCCTCCCTCCAGCTGACCTGCACTGCAAGGCTGTGGCCTCTGTTGCCTTTGAGCAAGGAATAATTTTGGTCTAAAGCTGGTTGAGTTTTGGGCCAAAAGTGCCTTCCTTTGAAATCACAGGACCACATCTCAGGGAGGGGGTGGTGTAGTGGGGGAACCCAGTGGAAAGTTTTCTGAACCAAATCTTTCCAGCTTGGCTCTCAGCCCCTGCGCACCCGCCACCCCCACCAGCTCGACAAGTTCACCCCTCAGAAAGCAGCTTCTGAAGGGAACAAAGAGGCCCTTAAGTGTCTCTCTCCCCAGCTTGTGCCTCAGCCAAATGGCAAGCTATTTACATCCTTTGGGACTAGTTGCCTGGGGTGCAGACAGGCCAGGCGTGTGGGGGCAGCAACAGGCTGGGCCCCTGTCCTCCTGGGATCAACAGCAGGCCCAGGGTACTCACTGCACAGGAAGCAGGACTTATGGAAGCTGTTGCCCTCGCACTGGACCTCTTCAGCAAAGTAAACTGTCTTCTGGCACACCCCACATTTCTTGCCTCCTCCCCAGTTTGGCATTCTGAAAAGGGACAAAAGAAATGGGAATTAAACTCACAGAAACACACACTGCCCGTGACAGAGGTAGAGACAGGGGTATGGGAGAAGGCAGGGCTCCATGTAGAGCACCAGCCCTGGTCATCCACTCTCCACTCACTCTCAGCTGCCTTCAGTGCACCTCCCGGTCTAATCTAATTCTGGAGCATCTGCTTGGGTTATCATCCCCGAGCTAGGCACTCCAAAGAATACGACTGAGCACCTGATCCAGGATCTATAGGGGATGCTGCAGTGATGCCACCAAGCCTGCTGCTGCTACCTACATCAATGTGGTGGACCTCGCTAAGAGGATGGCCACAGGACGGCTGACCAACCAGAGTTCCCAAGACACAAGTCCAACTGTGTATCTGGTTCACACAGGGCAACGCTCCTGCTGTTGAGAGGGGAGCATGTAGATGACAAAGGCATTAGAGAAAAACAAGGGAATGGTCATCCCTCTTATGATGGGGGAAGGACCCTGGGGGGTGGAGGTCACCAGGCAGTCTGGGAGGCGCTGGCCAAATTCTTTTCCTTAATGTGGGTGTTCATCGCATGCAGAGTTTTCTTGTAATTACTCTTTGAACTCTATATGTAGGTCACATGCATTCTTCTCAGTTAAAATTCAGCTTTTTAATAAGAGATTTCAAAAAACACAGGAGGCAGGGCACTACTCCAGACTTTAGGGTACTTTACGATTGTTTGAAGAGTTTTGCAAAACCAGATTTTGTAATGCCAGCCCAGGTCTGATGAATCATTTCATCTGAGAATGAGGTACCAGATCAATTTTTAATAAAGCACCCCAGATAAATTCAAAGCAGGTCATCTCAACTAACTTTGTGATTCCTCATGCACTGGTTCAGAACTGGGGTCCTGATACCAGAAAGCGTGGTCCCATCTTCAGTCAGCCACTCACTGGCTGTGTGATGCAGCTGGGCAAGGTATCTGGCCCTTCCAAACTGTGATTTCTGTATCTGTGAAATGGAGATGAAAGTAGCAACTACTTCATAGAGTACTTCTGAGAGGTAAGTGAGGTGTGATATGTCAGAGGCCTGAAATAGGGTGAATGCTTAGTAATTATTAACACATAGGTAGATGACCACAAGACAAGTGATACCACAGGCCACTGCCTCATTTGTCAAAAAAGCATCAGAGAATGTAAATGCTACAGGAAAGAAAATAGAAAGTCTATAAACCATTTTTCTCTTTCCTCTTCAATCACTAACAGATTTATGAATGAAGAGGAAAGCAACTCTTCCAGTTCTTTCCACAGCTCATGAAAGGAAGGGTGCTACATGGGGCACAGCCAACAGTAGAGGGCAGGAGGAGGGTGCCATGGTGCCCCAGGACTTGGTGAGTGGGGCATTGCAGGGAGCTAGGAGAGGAGGGCTTGTTGCCTCAGGAGGTAAAGAGGCCTAGGGAGAAAGCTCCCCAGACATATGTAAATGAAGTGTTGAAATCGAGAGGTGGCATCTGGAGCCACCCCCCATGACATGAGCTAACAGCTGCAGCATCAGCAGCAGAGACGTATGGATGCTACACTGGAGAGCTTCCTATCTGTCTGATGTGGGCTTCAGCTCAGGGAGAGGCCAGGTTGGCCTCACATCAAGGACCCCTGGCACACAGGTGTTCAGTAGATAGCTGAGCAGTGAGTGAAGGAGGCCTTGCTTCTGGGGGCCAGATGTGTCTCTGCAGAGTGGGACCTAGGAGAGATGAGTGGTGAGGTGCGCAGGCCAAGAGCGGGCGTAATGTAGAGTAGGGGCATTAGCGATGCCCCACTCACTGCCTATCTCTGGGGCCACTGCCAACCAATGGGAGGCTTCAGCAAGATTTCATTGCAGCAGAGAAGAGATACCTTTCCACTTCGAGTTTTAGAATGCAGAAGTTTCCTCCAGTTCCACCCTCTCCCGAGTTTCCTGCTGTCACCTACATGAGGACCCACATGTCGGTGGCCTGGGCCTCTCCTCCAAGCCCAGACTCACTATGACTCATGTGCAGTCTCAGGTGATCCACATAGGCACCCTCCCAACTTGCTTCCTTTCTCCTGACTTCTGCATTTCTGCATGTGGCCATCATCTCCCTCGTTAAGGACTCTCATCTCAGCCCTCTTAGAACCTAGACTGTTTACCCAGCTGCGTTCCACTCTGCTCCCCTTTACCTGCCACCCCCAAAGCCTGTTCACCAATTCTGGCACCTTTCTCCCCATTCCTCTCTCATTGCCCTCTACTACTTGATGGCCTCCTGTCTTACCTAGAGACTATGATAGCCTCTTGCTGAGGATTCTGCCCCATTCTCCTCTCTTTTGAGTGACAGTCCCCTTCCAACCATGATGCTGGCCTTGGCTTATGGACTCTGAGGTGTGCAAAGCCAGAGAGATACAAGAAGGGACTTCCAAGAATGCAGGAATAGAAGAAAAAGCATCCTGTCTTCTGGGAGAGCTTCCTGAACCAAGTATCCCCCACCCCAAGCAAAGAGACACACACAGTGCTCTGAGGTTGTTGGCATGGCGGGGATAGGCAATCCTGGCATGAAGCTGACTACTGAGAGACTAGGAAAACTGAATCTTAGATGGCACGGCCTTGATTAACTTAAACCTAAATTTAATCTATTTCTTACCTCTAGTTAGACAAAGCAACAAATTCTCTCTACTGTTTAGGCCTGTTACTTTACAGCTGCACAGGGCCATGCAGAATGAGAGCCTGGCAGCGAGGCCTCTCCAGAAGATTCTCCTAGTTCATCCTTGCACAGCTGCCAGATCTTCATCAAGGAGTTCAGAACCCACCAGGGACCCCACTGCCTACTGATAACCCCACGGCCCCCAGGTCCTTGCTTGCTTTCTGGGTATCTGCTCTTCCTCCATCTTGGCTTCTAGGCTGGTGATTTCATACTTGTGCTCTGCCCCTGACTGCCCAGCTCAAGGTCAGGCAGGTAGAAGCCTAAGGTCACACCCACACACAGCAGGGGAGGCTACACTGAGGCTGAGTCCCACTGTCCTCCCCCTCAGGGATTAGAGGGACCATTGTCCCTGTATGAGCCCAGTTCCTTCTTCCCAGATTCTTGGCTGACGAGCTCATGCACATCAGCCGCAGGCAGGTTTTCTCTAACCACAGGTGGCATCTCTCCACCTCCACAGGTGATGTAGGGTCAGTCCCCATTCCCAGCCTCTGCTGTCTGAGAACTCCTGGGCTAGTGGTCCTTGTTGAGCAGGGCCATGGGGCTGCAAAACCACATGTGATGTGGAAAGCGATTGAACTAGGGCAGCAATGTGCGTTACTGTGGCCTGGCCATCAGCCACCACTCCTTCCACCCTACAGCGGGAACCTCCACTCTACTCAAGCAGCCATGCCCTCCCATGGGACTCGGTGCCACATCTCTAGATCTAGGGACAGAGCCCAAGCCAGCTAAGCCAACTACAGGGACCCTACCCCTGCTAGCGGCTGCTTCAGGCATGGGCAAGACCATTTCTGGCCAGTGAGCTATGAGAGCAGCTTTGCTTAGGAACTGTGAGAAGGTACATTCTGTCACAGCTTTTCTTCTACCTGTGAAGTGCCAGGACAGAACAGCGACAGCCAAGACAGAGTGCCAGTAATGCCTAATATGCACCGATATATCTGCATCATTCCATTTCACTCTCGTTTCCTGAAGGTGGTAAACACATCCCTGCTTCACAGATAAGGAAAACAAGGCTCAGAGAAGTTAGGTAACTTGCTTGCAATCACACAGCTGGAAGAGACAAAACTGGATTCTGATGCAGGTGTCCTGAGTCCCCGTCACTATCTATAGGCCATGTTCCTTTAAAAATGGTTACACATGGCAGGCACAGTTCACTGAGGCTGCTTCTCTTTTCCTGGCCTTTCCATCCCTCTGAACCAGCAGGGGCACACTCATGCCCCTAGGGACACCCTTAAGAGAGGAAAGTTCCTCAACCACGTGGTGGGGAGCTAGTTCCAAGCAGTGTTTTGTTCCCAGAAACAAAAGCGCTTCTCCCTCTGGGGGAGACCCAAAGCTCTGCACAGGCCTCCCCTTGTTCTCCCTGGCCCCATGTCAGGGGCCTACATCCAGCAGAGCCCCCGGGGAATCAGGGACATGGGTGGAGAGATGGGTGAAGCCCAAAGAGCTGTCAGTGGGCAAATCTGCTCAGGACGCTTCCTGGCTGGTTGGCTACTCCTGTGAGCCTGACATCTGTCTGGTTGGGGACCCCCAGTGGGAGCTAGGCGAGGTTCTGATGCAAAGCAGACAATGTCCACAGCCAGGACGGCATTCCCAGCCCCTCCGATGGGCTCCATGCTCCCTCTGCCAGATGAGGGCCTCTCCAGGGCACCTGCGCATGGAGAAGAGTCCCAGCCACCCCTGCCCACCCTGCTTCTGCCTCACCCCCTTTTTCCAACAACCACATGCTGATTGTGGAGGGGCTGAACTGCCTTAAAAGGAAAGTCGCTTCTCAGTGTGGAGAGCCTGCAGGGAAGCTTGGCTCCTTCTCAATTGCCTTTGAAGCTCTGGAGGACAGAAGACCTGGGGGAGGCTGTGGCCAAAACCAGTTTCCTAGGTCATAGTGCAGGCTGTGCACTTTAGTGGGTAGGAAACGGAAGCAGAAGGCAAACAGAGCAGACGCACCTCTGGCAGGGAGGTCCGAGGCAAAGGAATTCCTTTCGGTGCTAGCTCTTAGCTCTAAGATGAAGCACTGACTCCCAAAATCAGGCACAAGGGTTGAGGGAGAATGTAAGACCGTGAAGGCACAAAGCCTTGCGTGCTGCAAGGGTCACATCTCTGACTACCTTGAGCAAAATGGTATAGCCAAATGGTTGCAACACTCCCTGCCAGATGTGTGGCCAAGTGGTTACCCTTCCTCCTGCTGATCCACATCTGGAAGGAACAAGGCTCAAGAATAACAGGCCAAAGAGGGGTAGTAATTCCTGATTATCGATCTATCAGCCTAGCCAATGAGTCTGGAATGAACTACTTGTCCTTCTTTGGTACTTGCATCCCCTGGCTACCTGACACCATAAGCAGGGACCCGAGTCCAGGATCAAGCACTGTTCATATGGCTCTGGGAACCGCCAAGAGTCATTTCTATCTTTTGTATCACTTATCTACAGTGATTCCCTTCTGTGTTACAGTCCCACTGGGAGCTGCTGTGTTCTGGTTTGCCCTACATCACTGTGTTGATAATCTCCATGGAGTACAATTTAAATGTTCTGCTGCATGGCAGGAACTGTCCAGTTAGTTGTTTACCTGAAATGTCAGGGTCCTCAGAGCTAGATGGAGATTACACATGACTGACCTCTTATAATAAGCAACTAGCAAGGTCAGCTGCCTGGTCTAGTTGTCTCCCTGAGAACTGAGTCCATATCTTCAGTCTTGGAAAGAGAGATTCAATATGGTAGCCCTTACAGTTCCTGAGTAGGTAGCGGACACAAGGAACAAACTCTCAAGGTTATCCCAATCCCCTGGAAGATGGCAAAGGTAAGTCATCCTTAGTTCAAGTTAAGGAATCATCTAAGGGATATACAATCTTGCCAGCCACTATTGACAGAAAGAGGGCTCCCTCTCAAACGCTTGACAAACCATTCCAGTCTTTATTTTACCCATCTTCCTCATTCCATCATTACTTGTTCCCTAGGGCCAAAGTGTAACTGATGATTTCAGGGCTTAAATCTCCACCCTCTTGGTCTGGCAGAGACCTGTCAAGTGTTTATCTGGTTAGAAATGTGCTGCCTGGTTACCTGAGCTGCTCATATTTGCCAGGTATACAGGGGTGCTATCATTTTTTCCAACCCCACAGCTAATCCTCCCCCATGCCCCCACATGTCCACAGAACACAACACAAGGAGGAGGCTGTTGGGTATAGTCCACAGAGCTGCTATCTCTGAGGTGATGCCTAATACCCAGGAAGTAGACTGTCCCTGAAGGTAATGGTTCCTAGTGTGTATACGTGTGGTGGCTGGCAGGGAAACATGACAGGCTCAGCTTTGGCTCTACAGTTCCCAGAACATGATTTCTCAGGAGATCTGCACATAACTCATCTCCCTGGAATGTCAACCAGGACCACTGAGCTAGGATTATTCCACTGCAGGCCCCAAGCACCCCAGAACCTGACTGTAAGTAACTGTCAGCCCAGAACTCTCTTCCATCTCTCTAAGCCAGGACCTCTCTCTTTTCAAATCCATGTGCCACTGCGGCCCCTGCAGGACTGTGAGCTGCCAGGGGCCATGCTGTATTGTTCCAGTTCCCAATTTATCCCCTAATGCCTTTTACAGTAGAAGTAGAAATGGGAGTCTATAAGGTTTTTTTCTTTTTTGTTTGTTTGTTGTTTTGTTTTATGTAATACTATAGATCAAGAGCAGATCCTGGGACATACTAGGCATGTGCTCTACTACTGAGCTGCGCCTCTCCAGCTCTATGACTTTGTTTAAGTACTGCAACACTAGTACAGGAAATCCTATATTACAGTCAGGCTTTGCAGACTAATTAACAGATTGATTTTTTTTTTTTCTGGGATGACATCAACTTATAATGGTAACAGTTGGCTAAATCCATGTGTTAAACAAAAAGGCCTGAGTGATTGCTCTTGATTAACTTTTTAAAAGTAAAAACAAATGAGCACTTAGGATCTATAAACACAGGTGGCTTGCAGTTGACACCTCAGGAAGCTCCAGCCCATGCCACCCCTGTGCAAAGAATGCCAGGCCCCTCCTGGAGCCCCCACCACCCCCAGCAGGTGCTCCAGCTGTGACCCTTGTCACCATAGAGGAGTCAGACGCTGCTTCTGGTCTTTGGAAGCCCTGGAAATGCCAGAGTCTGGAAACACTTGCCTCTGTATTTACACACTTTACCATACATGGGAATTACTCAACACTGGCGTCAGACAAATTCCTGGGAAGCTGCGTAGTACAAGCCACGTCATTACCATATAAATCCCTGACATCTGGAAACTGCAGACAAGGCTTGGTCAGAGCTCAGAACCCACCTCCCCTCTCTCCTTCCCCAAGCAGCTTTAATGTCTGCCTCCCCCACCTCCAGACCCAAAAGAAATCTGGTCAGGTTCCAGGCTTCTTTTCTTTCCTGAGAACTTGACCCCAAAACACAAACATTCATCAGATCTGGTGAAAGCATATTGAAACTCAACTTGTAGAGCCCCTTACCCCAACTGCCATGCAGCAAAGAGGACTTAAGAGCTCATGAGTGCTTAACCCAGGACCCAGACTCCCTCCACATTAAGCCCAGCAAGGCCATATCTGCCTTCAACTCATTTATAAGTCACTGAAATGCATCTTGTAAAGCTAACATGTCTCACAAAGCTATTTCCTTAATGAGTTGAACTGGAAGGAATGTAGAGGAATAAAGAAAAATAACAGGTTGTGGAAACAGACTAATTCAGCTCCATTACAGGGCTACGGTCCTGACCAAGTTCCCTGTCTCCTCTGGGCCTCGACTTCATCTATAAGATGGCAAGTATCAGCACTTAACTCCTACATTGTCCAAGAGGACATAGTAAGACAGCAGCCCCAGCCCACAGCAAGTGCCGAGATGTCTGCTTGCTATTCTCTTAAGGAAAGGCCCCCTCCAACACTTGTTCATGTGTGGCTCACTGCATGTTTGCCAACAAGTGTGCATAGTAGCACAGGACTAAGCTGGGGGCAGAAGGTATTTTTCTCACTAAATTTCACAATGTTTCATGTAAACCTCTTCAAAGTCTTCCAGCAAGACAACTTCTCCTAAGGAGCCAGACTTACAAAGATACTTCAAATTGCAGGAAGCCCCCAGAATGCCTGTCAATTTGTTTTCCCCAGCAGGAGACCCACAATAAATAAAATGTCTGCCCCCACCCTCTGCTTTCTAGCACAACTCCTAGAGAAAAAGTGGCTGCAAGGCTTAGAGCGCCCAGCCAGGCATCTCTGGCACAAAGCCCATTTCTACCCCATTTGTTCATCAAGCGTTTGCTGATCTCCAACAGCATGTCAACACTACCTTCACAGGCTGCTCCTCTGACCCAGTGAGGACTGGCTGGCTCCCTGGCAGACATGTGCAATACAAAATGAAACTACCTGGGCCAGGAAGATGGTCCTCGGGTGACCAGAGGCAAAGAGGCTGAGGCACCCCTGCTTTTCACATTTTCTTAGCACACCCTGCTCTTCTCCCCAGCACTCTCTCCAGACACTCCACACAGGGCAGGAAGCCTTGGGGGCAGTTCTCCCACAAGCTGCTCGGGTCCCCACCACACCCTCGTAAGATAAACTTCCTTCCCTGCCTGACAGCCCCCACTCCTTAGATCCTCTCCAAGGCAAAAGTCCTTCACTGGGAGACTGAGCAGCACCAGGCTGGATTCAGAGCTAATGGGATAAGAAGCCCCTAATAGCAGCTGAGGGCTCCATCCAGTTTCTCTTCAGAAGGGTGGTCCTGGCTCCGGCATCTGGAGGAAGCAGCTGAGCCAGAGCAAGGAAAGCTCAGCACCCAGTCCCCAAATGCTGCCTGTCTTTATGATGACAGAGAGGCAGCTCCAGACACCTGGGAGCTGCGAACTGGACCATAGAAAGCTGGGAGGGCGAACTGGACCATAGAAAGCTGTACCCAAGGGCTACTGTGGGAGACCCTTCCTAAGTAACATACACACTGAGGTCTACCCCAAAAGAAACTGAGGTACTGAGAAGCTGTCACTTGTCCATGGTCACATGTGTATTAAGTGGCAAATCCACTAGTCAGCACAGCCTGCCACCAAGTTTCTGGGCTACCTCTTCAGGATAAACTTTCTTATTTTTTTTTTTCTATCAGGGTCCAGCAGGCCACCTGGGTGCCACTGTGACAGTTCCCCAAGGCCACTGCTCTTAGCATTCATCCCAGGGGTAGAGGGTGGGAGCTGGAGCTCCACGATTCAGGGAGGGTCTGTGCTCACATTGTTGACCCAGTTTGGACCCAAACTTGATTAGACCACAACCCAAGGATCAGAAAGGCACAGAATACACTCAGGGCTGTGCTACTAGATAAAATACGTGCCTCGTGGGTTGCTTGCTGGGCAGCATATAGCAACCTGCTTCAAAGTGCCAGAAATCCTGCAATTTGCTTAAATGTGTTCAATATCAGCCACTTCCTTGCTTGCCAGTTTTCAGGGACTGGGGCCACAAAACACTGTAGACTCTCGGGTTTCAGTCATTGGTCCCCACCTATCACAGCACTGGGTGGGGGAGGTGAAACCATGAAACTTTTAGCGAGTTTTTGGGGAAGAAGGAAAACACCTGCTCTCAGGGCTACAGATGCCTCACCAGGCCCAGGAAGCCAGATGTTTCTCTTGCCGCACCCGCCGGCACTTTCTCCCAGAGGAGAAGGGTGAGGGAGGGGGTGGCACAAATGTCCTCATCCCTCAACCCTACAATGAGCGTCAGTGGCCTGCAGAATCGCCCGATTGTTCTGCCCAACCTGCAGGCGGTGGGGAGAGCCGGGTC
Source organism: Capromys pilorides (assembly GCA_004027915.1). Classification (NCBI taxonomy): domain Eukaryota; kingdom Metazoa; phylum Chordata; class Mammalia; order Rodentia; family Capromyidae; genus Capromys; species Capromys pilorides. The sequence continues at coordinate 25,929 of PVKN010004107.1, forward strand.
ACTCTGGGTCAGGGGCGCATGGAAGCCAGTTGTATACAGGAAGCCCCAGAGTACGGAGGGAGCCAGTGACTCCCGGAAAGAGAAACACCGCCCGGGCTAATTGCGGCCACTTCTCACAGTTCCTTGCTCCCGAAGGCCTCCGGCTCACGTCACTGTTCCTCAAACTTTGCTCACAGCCGCCGAACCGTGGCGGGCAGAAAAGACCGGGAGATGCTGGGTGCGTCCCAGCCGCGGGCTGCTGTTGGGGACCTCGCCGGGGGACGCTCGGGCTGGGGTGCACTCACCTGGCAGCTGCTGCTCAGCAGTGAGCGGGACAGACGCAGTCGGAAGCGGCGGCTGGGTGCACCCTGCTTGCGCGCCGTTTTTGTTCCCCTCCCGGAAGGCGTGTCCCGAGCCACACCAACCAGTAGGCTTTGCACACTGCACCACCGCCGGCCTGATGTCACGGAGCGAAGCCCCGCGGCGTTGCCCCCCCAGGACCCAGGGGGCGCTGGCTGCAGGCAGCGGGAACAGGAGACGTCCGAAGGCAGATGCGCTGCGGTCCCACTGTGGGCTCCGGCGCGGCCAACAACCGGGTGGAACATCTTGTAGACGCTAAGGGCCTCTCAGGGGATTCCTTGGGAGTCAGATCGCGAGGCCGAGTTGTAACCGGAGAAGTCTGACCCCGCCCCCCATAAACTTGGGCCTCTAGGGAAAAAGGGAGAGACCTCGAATTTGGGTGTTACCGTTTTACCATTTAGGTTCTTAGCTCAGGTTTACTATCACTGACGCAATCAAAGGAGGTCATTTATCTTGGTAAAAAAGAAAAAAGGAGATGGAAGAATCTATTTGTCTCAAAACACTATGTCCAGAGGTACAGGTGTGTTGGAGCTCTTTCGCGGGGAGGGAATGCAATGAGATCACAGCACAGCAGGCCTGTTCCGGTCCTGTGCTGTCCTAGACCTCTTCCCGACTTGGACCCGGACCTCTCCTTTGCCCAAGGGAATGAAACTGGACGTGACCTCCTGGGGCACCTGCGGCTTCTGTCCACTCCTTAGCTGAGAGGTGGGCACAACTGGCTGTTGTGCCCCAGGGCTGAGGACATTTGGAGAAGTCATTTGTCTCCAAAGAGAGCAAAAAAAGTCTAACTATTAAAGTTAGTTAGATTCTATAGTGCCAGCAGAGTGGGTGAATGAAAGGGACATATCTTGGTCACCAGAGAAAAACAGGCCTTGAAGAGCCTGAGGCCTCTCCCCAATTTTCTACTCCCAAGAGCTCTTGGCTTTCTGTTATCTGAAAGGGGCATAAGTCACAGTGGTACTGTGTGGGGTCCACTGTAGGTGAAGTACACTGAGCTCCTATAGGAGCTTTGGTGTGCTTTGGTAGCGCCCAACGTGTGACAGACAATAAACGTGAACTCTGTCCTACAACAACTCTTTCGTTTGTCTCTTTGAGACAGAGTCTCACTATGCAGTTCAGGCTGGCCTTGAGCTCACTTTGTAGCCCAGGCTGGTCTCGAAATCACAATGATCCTCCTGCCTTAGCCTCCCAAATGCTGGGATTACAGGCGTGCGCCACCATGCCCAGCCTTGCTCTAACAACTCTTGCTGCCCCAAGGCAGCAGTTTTTAAAAGGGACTTTTCTTCAGGACTTAACCTTCACTTCAAAACCATTCCTACCAAAACCATTCCTTTCTGATGACACACTGAACAGTTGCTCTCTTTACAAGGTGTTCTACAATCCTCTGGGAGAAATCCACATGCAACTCCATTATTGCTTTCTTTTTCCTGGAGAGTCTCTAAGAACACTTCACAAAGGGGTTGGTATTACCTCTCAGGGAACTCTATCAGCAGATGCACAACTCCAGACAGGACAACCCCAGATCAAAGGGAATGCCTGCGCTTCTGCCTCAGCCTCCAGAGCACTGGGATAAGGATAAGCACTGTCCCTCTGAGGCAGTTAGATGCAATATGCCCCCCTCCCCACGTGTGCCTTCACCAAGTTCTCAGCCTTTCCTGCAGCCTATGACTTGCAAGTAAGGGGACACAAAGCTGGCACCCAGCAGAGCTGCTGCTGGCTGGGTAAACCCTGCCCAGAAACCGAACACTGAAGACCTGAACTACTCCTCAAGGGCCTAGGACACTGAGCGTCCCTGTAGGGTGGGGAAGCAAAGCCAGGTTTTGCAGGAAGGAAAGATCCACATCATGTATCCCTCCCCACCCACCACACACACACACACACACACACACACACACACATCTGTTCCAAGTGAGTAGTATTGCCTTTGGTTTGGAACTGGTGGATTTGTATGTGAAAGAGCTTGAAGAATCTCTAAGAGAGACTCTGTTCCCAGGAACAGGAGAACCAACGAAGAATCAGGGAGACACAGTTCTTCCTCCTAGTTTATAAGGTTTGGCCACAGTTGTTGTTTTAAGACAGGTCTCATTACATTGCTCAGGCTGGACTCAAACTTGCTGCGCTTCTGCCTCAGCCTCCTGAGCACTGGGATAATGGGTGTGCTTGCTTGTAGTTCTTTGTAACTGTTGTACTATATTTTCTTACAAAAGGGCAAATACCTGCACTTCCCTTGATCTGGGGTTGTCCTGTCTGGAGTTGTGCATCTGCTCATAGATTTCCCTGAGAGATAACACCAACCCCTTTTGTGAAGTGTTCTTAGAGACTCTCCAGGAAAAAGAAAGCAGTAATGGAGCTGCATGTGGATTTCTCCCAGAGGATTGTAGAACACCTTGTAAAGAGAGCGACTGTTCAGTGTGTCATCAGAAAGGAATGGTTTTGGTAGTGAGCAATGTAGTGATAGCCCGCAGCTGCAGGCAGCCGACTGTCTCAGGCAGTCCAGGATGCATGCATATATGGTCATCTCGTTTGTCCACCCAGCGACTATGTCAGTGCAGGTGTCTTGGGAGATATCTAGGCTAATGTTGCAGACAAAGGGAGTCAAACACGGCTTGCCCTTTCTTCTGTTTTCCCAGAACCTCATAATTTTTGGTTCTATTGCTGTCCTTGTCTGCTGCCAGCCCTATGGACTTGATTTTGGGTGGCCCATCTGCAGTTGATGAGCACTTTGGGAGTGAGCTGAGTAAATGCTGATGCTGGGACTACCCATCATGCAAATAGGCATGAGCCTTGTGTGGAAATCACAAAAAAGACTTGTAAATGTGATCAATATATGGAACATGGCACATACCTAAATTCTATCTTTGCAGAGATACTCTGGCTCTTTAGATATCTAACTGTACCCAGACTGGTCTGCCTCGCTAGCAGCACTCACTGTCTACAGAGACATGAAGCCAGAGCTTGTCAGCAAGACATTCTCTATTGGGGATTTTAAAAAGAAGATGGCTGGGGATGCTTTTCAGTAACCCCTTCTCTCTGTGTGCTCCATTCAATGTCTCTGGGCTGATGCTAACTGGCTCCTGGGGATGCATGTTATAGGTGGGTAGTAGGGCTCCTGCTGTCCCACTTCTGACTCCTGCTGCCTTCTCTGGCATCATTTTTCTTTCCTCCCCTACCAACATGCTGATGTCACCTCCGCTCATGCTATGAAGTCTGTCTTTTTCTCATTAACCCAAGGTGAGTAGGGTCTGAGTGTAAGGCAGGGGGAAGAAGAAGGAAGAGGCTGGCTTATCTCTAGCCATCATCACAGAGCATTTACAGGGCCACACCGGGCCGGAGATTTCTTACATATCTATCCACCCATCTTTCTACTGTTCTACCCATCTATTCATTCATGTAGCAGACATTCACTGAGGTCCTCCTCTGTGCAGGTCATGTACTATAGACACTGGGAATATTGGGAAGAATATGGCTTGGATCCTGACTTGAAAGTGTCTACAATCTAATCTGTGTACCATTGTCAAGGTCTCAACGTCTTTCATGAGCCTAAAGGAAGTGATATTGAGGACAGTAAGTAGCCAAAGGATAGATACTCAATTCTTTTTCCCTAGGGAAAGGCACAGGGTCAGGAGAGATGATTCAGCCAGGCGTGGTGGTGCATGTCTGTAGTCCCAGCACTTGGGAGGCTGAGGCAGGAGGATCAATGTGAATTCGAGAACAGCCTGGGCTACAAAAGCGAGCTCAAGGTCAGTCTGAACTGCATAGCAAGACCCTGTCTCAAAAAGACAAAAGAAAAAAAAAAAGGAGAGATGATTCACAGTTGGTTAGAAATAAGGATAAATAGAAAATTCTTAGAACAGCATTGTCTACCAAGGAGCAGCAAGTTCATCAGCAGAGCTAACACTTGGGATGAAAAGACAGAGTTACACAACAGGGACTAACAGGGAGAAAGGGACTAGAAAAATGTGGTGGCTATTACAAACTGTCTGAGGGAAAGGGATATTCAGGGTTGTGGGAATATTGAAGGATTAGAAACAGGGAAACTGCATTTTAGGACATAGCTGTGACTCCTTATAAGACTAAACCAGAATTCGGAGAAAGAGGTCAAGTAGCATCAGGAGATTATTGCACCATGCCAGAAAGAGATTATGGCCATCACAGCCATGGGATTAGTCCCAGTTTGCAGAGTACTGAAGGACAGAATCCACCAGACAAGAAGAGCAACTAACTCCTGCAGTTAGCTCCAGGGGTGCAAGAGGTCAGCAGGAAGGGAGGGGTGGCTCCCGGTTTCTGGACTGAGAAACTCACTAAAATAGGTAAGCTGGGGTGAGCTACTGGTTGAGAGGCAGCGGGAGATGACCAGAGTCTGACCGCCTCAATCCTGGCCTAACCAGAGGCCACTTCTATTTCGTTATATTTTGACACCTGCTAAAGCCGTATAATTGTGGGTTAATAAGGCCTGGTCAGCACAACTACGCTGCATAACTCCCATCATTCTTCAACCCTGCTCCTGACAGGCAACTGCCACTCCCTGTCCTCTCTCATACCTCGTCCCTGGCAGGGAGCCACAACTCCTTTCCCTTAAACTCTCCCACTCCAAAGTTCCATTTTGATCTTTTCTTTTTATGTCCACGACCTTATAGCCTGTGTGAGTTACTGGTCTGATCTAAGTGCCAGAGCATCCCTCCTCATGTCAGTTCTGTTGAGGGCTGGCTAGATAGCTCAGCAGACTAAAGTGCCTGCTTAGGCAGAGCGCAGTGGCTAGATCCCCAGTGTTTCGTGCTGGCCTTGCCCTCAAGGCACACTGAGACTATGGTTATAATCCCAGCTCTTGGAAGGCTGAAAACAAGAGAATCACTACAAGTCCAATCTGTGTAGTGAAATCCTGTAGACCCTATATACCTTGTACTGAATGCATAATTTTTAAAAAATCAGTTCTGTTGTGCTTGTACCTTTGTCTTTTCTTCTTTTTTTCTAACAGTGGTGAGTTCTGTTCCGCTGGATTCCAGATGCTCCAGAATACCAGGTCAAACAGCTCAGCAGGTGATTGTACCTAGACAGCAAACAAGGAACCAGGATTAGAGACAGAGATTTGAGATTCGCAGTGGAGAGAGAGCTTGGGAAGAGAAGCAGGCTCAAAATCCTGAGGGATGCTAATAGTTGAGGATGGTTGAGAGCCTAGAAAGGACGCTGAGAAATAAAGGTCTGAGACGCTGGGATAATACCCATGACATGGGGCTAGAGGAAACCGGGACATGTGTAAGCTAAGCCTCATTCTTCCATGCCAGGGGTGACCTAGTGCTTCAGTTTCTTTTCTCCTGGTGGAGACAAAGCCTCTGACACTCAGTGTTAAAGGAAGATGGGTTTGTTTAGCTCACGGTTTGTAGCAGTTTTAGTCCCTAACCAGCTGGGTCCAGGGTAGGTTTCTATGGCAAAGGGGCATCGTGGAGGAGAAGCACTTCATGGCAGACAGTGATGGAAACCACTCGAAGTGGCTGTGAGCAAGAGTAACATTACCCAACTGGCTTTCCGTGTGTATTTGTAAGTCAGACTTGTCAGAGCCCCTTGTTGGAGCTGGCAGTCTATAATGGTGCGTGAAGTCAGGAGGCCTCAAAGAACAAGACAAAGCCATGGGTGAGGACACCTGGCTCCAACCTCATATATTAGATAAAGACTGTAAGTACAGGCAGCTCACGCTTACATTGAGATCCTTTCTGGAGATAACAAAGTTATCCTAAATTAACATAATATATTACTTGGAGAAGGTCTGATGGGATTCCCAAGGTCCTGCCCAGATTTCTGCATTTTCTTCAGCATTCTCCTCCTTTTTAACTTAATAAATACAGGCTTCCTAGAGAAACACTTGGTCTTAAAAGAATCTCAAAGATTTTTATTTTGTTATTTATTTATTTATTTATTTTTGGTCTTTTTGAGACAGGGTCTCACTATGCAGTTCAGGCTGGCCTTCAGCTCACTTTGTAGCCCAGGCTGTTCTCGAACTCGCACTGATCCTCCTGCCTCAGACTCCCAAGTGCTGGGATTACAGGCATGTGTCACCATGCCCGGTTCACTAATAGTATTTTAATTATCAATAGCAGAGCTGAAATGCAAACTGCAAGTTTAGTACTAAATCTTTCACAGAATTGTTGCTTCTGGTGATCTCAGGGAACTTCCTTTTTTGGGGAAGAAGCCTCTCAAGTGTTGGGACTACAGGCATGCACTACCACGGCCTGGCATTTTTTGTATTTTAGGACAGGGTCTATGTTATGGGTTCTCAAACATAAGCCAGATCAGAGTCCAAAACGAGAATTTATTTTTTAAATTATTTATTATTATTATTATTATTACTATTATTATTATTATTTTTGGTAGGACCAGAAAAATGAGAATTTATTTTATTTTTTTTTTTTAATTTATTTATTTATGTATTTGTTTGCTTGTTGTGTTTGTTTGTTTGTTTCTTTATTTATTCATTTTGTGACTGGCTCAGCCTGCCCTGGTGGTGGCGCTGGCGCAGCATGTGGTGCCGGGGATCGAACTGCAGTCCCCTCAGTTGCCTGAGCCCTCCTAAGCAGGCGCTTTAGACCACTGAACCATCTCGCCGGCCCCTAAAAATGAGAATTTAAAATCTGCCTTTATTACTGAGCTCGGGGGCATCAGATCTCATGCAGAAGACTGACTGACCCCTACCCCAGAAAGTAAGAAATTTTTTAAGGAGAAAATCACATGACTAAGGGGTTTTTCACAGGTTAGGACACGTACAGCTTGCCTGTGTGGGGCTGGCTGAGTAAGCTGTTTTTACAAGATACATCTTAAACTAAGTATGTTTATAGGACTCAGATTAGGAAGTGGAGGGAGACAGTTACTCAGTTACTCTTTACTAATCAGCCTTGAAAAGAGGGTGAGAACACATTCCTTAGAGTAGATAAGAGGAAGCATAAGGGAACCTAATAGATTTCCATAGTTATGGTTCAAAATTCAGTTGGCCCAGCTGGTTGTGGCAGCACACACCTGTAATCCCAGCACTTGGGAGGCTGAGGCAGGACCAGCCTAAGCTACAAAAGTGAGCTCAAACCCAGCCTGAACTGCATAGCAAAACTCTGTCTGGAAAAGACAGGAGAAAAAAAAACTTCAGTTGGTCCAATATAGTCTACAGGGTCTCACTACTAGATTGGACTCATAATGTTCAGCCTCCCAAGAGCTGGGAATATAGGCATGCATGCCCAGTCTCTCTTGCCATCTCAGCACATTCCAGGGCTGGGACTGGCATGGCATGGCATGGCATGGCAGGGATCGAACTCCAGCCATTTTGTCTGCCTAAGCAAGTGCTTTAATCCACTCAAGCAATTTGGCTGGCTTGAGAATCTCAAATTCTGTGAGGGTTTTGATCCTCCTGCAGTTTTTTTTTTTGTTTTGTTTTGTTTTGTTTTGTTTTGCGGTACCAGGGATTGAACTCCTCCTGGAGTTCTGAAATCATTCCTTTTGTCTCTTTTATTTAGCCTTTACTGTCCACTCGATTGGTGGATCAGTCTACAGTATCTAAGAGAAAAAAATAACCCACTAGGGAAGAAGATAGCAAAACAAGGAAGTGTTGACCAAAGCTCTTGTTATCTTTTATGTCTTATCTAAGCTACTTAGGGCAGGTGGCAGTAGCACTCACAGCCTTAATTCTAATGCCCTTGATCTTAGCATTGCACCATGAATCTATCCCAGTCACACAATCTAGATTCAGCCACTTTTGAAAAAGATGCATATGACCACACAAAGCTTGGGGTGGAAATCTAGATGCAAGCCATAAGATCTAGGAAGTACGCAGATGCCTGGAGAAGAAAATGAATGGAAGGGCCAAGAAAGGGAAGGCAGTGAGCTCAGGCATCAGTGTTCCTTTCTACAGTGATATTCATCCCTCTAGCACTAAGCTATCCCTCCAATTTCTTCTGCAGATTGAAATAACTCAGTTTAGGGAATGCAGTAGTTCTGGGAGTAAAGAACATACTACACAGGTTAGAAGACTTTCCACCAGACACCCACTGTCTTTCATGCTTCCCACAGCTACCCAGACTCATTGTCCATAGCTGAAATGGATCCCCCAAAAAAGGAAGTTCCCTGAGATCACCAGAAGCAACAATGCTGTGAAAGATTTAGTACTAAACTTGCAGTTTGTATTTCAGCTCTTCTATTGATAAGAGACCCTGTATCAAAAAGATAAAAAGAAAAAAAAAATACTGTTAGCCATAAGGAATAATCGTAGAGTTCTTACTACCTGCCAGATGATAGGTCTTTTCAGGTGCATGGGGCAGCAGAGAAATAGGCAGAAGGAAAAAGGGGAAGGGGCTTTATTTTCTTTGAGAACAAGAGAGAGAATGTGGGGAAGGATGAGGAATTCTCAAGATCGGAACTAAGAGAGGCTGAGGCTTTTATGGCCTTTTGCCAGAGGTGGAGTTCG
>PVKN010004108.1:0-34606 GCA_004027915.1 Capromys pilorides
GGTTTGGGTCTCGCCTAGGAAGTAGCTTGTGGCTGGAGTTAGACTCAGAGAAAGTGTCTGTTCTAAACAACAGAGTCCCCAACACATGGCAGGTGTCATGTAGCAGGGTAACTGGGCCAGGGAGACCAACTGGTTTCAAAACTGGCTTTGGGAGAAGCGAGAGCTAAACCTGAAGTGAGAGTTGGTCCCCTTGTGAGCCAGTTTGACCGTGAGCCTGAAGTGTAAGAGCTCACTAAGCAAAATAAGAAAAAAAGAAACCATGGTTAGGAGTCAGAAACAGAAACGAAGCTTGGCACTTTCCAAATACTTGGAAAACTAAGACGTAGCGGTCTCAATGATTGTGCTCAAAGAAGATGGTGACTAAAATAGGAGACTTTGGGAGTCACGTGGTTTTGCAAAGGGCAGTTATAGTTGTGCACACACAAGTTCGAAGAGGCGGAAGGCTGAAATCAGCGGGCTAGCCACTCATCCTTTCTGAGTCCAGAAATAACAGCAAATCGGGGCACTGAAGGCTGAAGGAAGAACACAGTAAAGATGAGCGCAAATGCTACGCTAAGCCAGGAGCAGGAAAGCAGACCAGAGAGGGTGTCACTTAGCTCAGAGGTGACTGTGGAGGAGGTCAACCAAACCGATCGTCTCTGGATAGGGTGGGGGTCGCGAACGTCAGGAGTGCAGCACGGACAGTGTCACATCCCACGGATACTAAAATAAGAAGCTATCACAACTTTTTGCAAAACATTTTAAAATTTTGGTAAAATGGACCTAGTCTTAAAGAAATATGATTTGTCAGGGAATATACCAAACAGAAAATCTGAGTCGCTTTTTAACTAACAAGGAAATTGAATCTACCAATAGATCTTTTCCTCAAGAACAGTGTAGATCAGATGAAAGATCCTGTCAAATGTTCAGGAACAAATAACCATCAGCTTATACGGAGCAAAGGCTATCCAGACACGCGTTATATGCTGGGCACGAGGCCTACTTCACTCAGCCACAGATAGGTGAAAAAGAGCCAGTCAAAATGTCATGAGTTAAATCCAACAATACATAAAAACAACGGGTGTTAGGGTTTGAGATGAATGGTGGGGTTCTGTTCCTGTCAACCCTGAGAGTCCCGCGAGCCCTTGAGAGCCCGCTGCCAGGTGAGTATGTGTCGATTTCCCCCACTCAGCCGGTCATCGCAGCCAGCCCAGCTGGGACCGTGCGCTGTGAGCGCGGCATGCACCAGAGCTGGCAGTCACCTGGCGCCAAGGCTGTCTTCTGGCAGAATGTGCAGCTCCTCCTGTAAGTTGCCGAATGCTGTGCTGAAAAGTACAAGCACAGGACTTATGGGCGCGCTTTCCCACCACCGGAGAGTCCAAGCACTGTGAAGTCCAGCCGCCGCCGCCGCTGTCTAGGCCCCTCTGCAGTTAGTCCCTCCGCCTTCCTCCACTCTGCGCCGCTATCACGCAGTGCGCATGGCTGGGCGGCTTCTAAGGAGCAGCCGTTCACTTGGCTGCCAGCTGTGGAAGCTGGACCATCCCCACTGTGGTCCATTCTGTCTGCTCTTGAACGCGGTTCCCAGGACCCTCCTTCAACACTGCAGATCTGGGCGTGTTTCCAGCATAGGAGCTCTGGGGACAACTGCAGAATGAAGCACGCTAAAGACAGGCTAAAAATGCAACTGACACGGCTTATCCATGCAGATGACTGCAGTGTGTTTCTTTATTGCATGACATGTGTATGTGTTACCTAGAAAACCCCGAGGAACAAAAATTTGAAAAGAAAAATTGTGCTATGTTCTGTTATGAGTGTTCCGAAAGTGGCACATTGGCCATGCAAGGGTTAATGTGGGCTCCTAAGAACGGTGTTGTAAACTGGAAAGAGAGGCGAGGTTTCCCAATCTGATGAAGGGTGTCTATAAAACCTGCTGCAAATCTTTGCTCCTTGGCAGGAAGCCTCCCGTGGAGGTCCGGAGTGGCGTAAGGCTGCCCGCTGTCAGGCCCTCCTTAGCATACAGCGTTGGAGGTGCTGTCTCCAATGGGCAAAGAGACAAGGAAAACCAGGGGGAAAGGGCATTCAGATGGGCAGGAATGCTATTCAGAGATGATATAACTGCATGTAGAAAAGCCAAGAGAATTACAGGTAAGTTATTAGAACCAATAAATGACTTTAGTAAGGCCAGTGGCTATAAAGTCCACATTAAAAAATCAATTATATGTCTATGTACCCACAATAAATAGCTAGAAAATGGATAAAATAATATCACTTAGAGAAGAATAAAAATATCTATTATCTAGCAGCAAACCTAAGAAATGATGTGTAGCTCTCTATGCATTAAGGTATAAAGCATAATGTAAAATTAAAAATAATATGCAAATGATGGGGGAACACCCAGGCACACATGCTACATGCTACATGAAGATTTGAATATTCAATATAATAAAATGGTAATGATACCCAACTGATCTTTCTAACTCAGTCCCAATAAATATCCTCATCCCTGAATAAAATGTATTGCTTTGGTGGGAATAGACTTATTCTGAAATTTATATGAAAATGCAAAGAGTGAAGAAGGATAATCAGAGAATCTTGAAGAAATAGTGCAATGGGAAGGTGGTTAAGCAACTAGAAGGGTGGGTGTCATAGAAAGGTTAGAAATGGGTCACCTATTTGGACACTAAGTTCATGATGGAAGTGTCACTCCAGAGTAGTTGGGAATCTCAGTTTTATCAATAAATTATGTTGAGATCAATGCATTACAAACATGGAATTAAACTTGAGCTGTCACACCACACGCAGAGCTCCTACCACATGGGTATGCATGGAGACTTTCTACAACCCATGGTAAGAAAGCGTTGCCTATCAAAGGAGAGATCAACAACTATGGCTTCATGAGTATTAAAAAGAATCAGGGAAAGTATTTGTAACAAATGTTAGGTATTTGCAATGTAGTTATAAGTGTTTTGCATTTAAAATGTAAAAAAAAAAGTAATGAAAATCTAATAAATGTTTAAGCAAGAGATATTGACTAGACAATCCCTACAACATAAATTTGTTAGAATATCAATGATTGATGGAAAATACCAATTTCAAGCTAAGTCTAAGATGTTTGATATTCAGAAAGACAGTGATGTTAAGCTCAAGTACCTATATTATAGAGTAATAGTATCATGAAACTTCTCTGCTGGAGGGTTGAGAATGTAAGTAAACAGATCAAAAATTGGAGAAAAAGAAGGGCTATGAGGATAGCCAACGTTTTGGACCTAGCCCTTCAAGGTCAGTGAGGACTCAGGACATAAGAGAACCTGTGCTGTAACATCCTATAACTCAGTGGTTTCCCAAATTTTCTGTTCAAGGAGATGAAGGGACCTCAGAGAAAAGGGATAAATGAAGTCTAAGGAGAGTCACCTAGAGAAAAAACATGCTCTCAGGCTTTCACAGAGAGCACACTGTTCAAGCAATGGCTGACACTGGCAACAGTTCTACAAAGCACTGTACATGGTTCCAATGTTAATCCTGAGGAGATTTGACCTTGGAAGATATAAAAGATGAATGCTTTGTTATACAGGTCTTGCTTTAACTTGCCCTCAATCACCCAGCAGAAAAGCTTAATTATGAGGCATAAAACGCAGAGCTAGATTAGTCTGCTGAGCTGTAAGAGGCTTAAACCAACAGCCTCCAACACTGCCAGTTTCACTGGTAACCCACTGCAATTATGGAACATTGGACTATGTATACAACCACTTCCTCTTAGTCCAAAGAGAAGAAATGTTTTCTTTCCTTACCAATATTGATTAGAAAATTTATCATGTCTACCCCCTGTGCTCTATATAACTACTATGAGGACAACAATATGAAAAAAAAAAATTTAAATGGCCGAAGCCTAGGCAAAAATTTGCTTTATTTCTTTAGTGAGTGGGGAAATGAAAATTAGACCTCAAGAAGATCTGACTTGCCATGCTGCCAGGTGACTGAGTTTCACAGACCTGACAAATGCCCGGTGACACTGAGGGTGGGGAACAGAAGCTCAGCTTTGCTGAGGTGTGCATTGGAGTGATCTCTGTGGAAGGCAGTTGAAGGTACGCGTGCTCCGGGGCCTAGCAAGTTCTGTCTGGCCATGCACCTCACATACACAGAGCCACCGGCTCGCCAGGAGACACCTGTAAGAATGGTCATAGCAGCCTTAGTCCCATATCTCCAAACCCAAACAATCCATGTCATCTCATCTTGCATGAATGTACACATTATTGTACAGCAATGAAAACCAGGCAACTATGAGAAAGAATAAACCACGGGCAGTAATGCGACGGTAACACACAAGTAAGTCAAGTTGGATTTGAACGTTGACCTCCGCTGGGACTCCTCTCACCCAGTGTCAAAGGCAGGTGGTTGTGGGTGGGGATTAGAGAGGCTGCCGGGGCCACTGAGGGATATAAAGGATGGCAATTAGAAGGAGGTGAGTTCAGGGACCGTGCTGCTGTCCTTTCTTTTGGGGGGCAGTGGGCGTGTGGACACCCCTGCAATAGTTAACTGAGATGTACAGTTTTTACTTTGTGCACTGTCCTGGAAATCGTTTAAGAAGAAAAGATGCAAGTATCTCTAGATGCAATGTTTACGCACTGTTCATCTCACAGAGGAGCTGCGTGTGGGTGCAGTGGTGTGTGTGTTCCCCACTTGTGGGAACGCTGCCAGCAGCACCCAAGGGTTCGAGACCAGCGAAGCTTCCTTAGCAGAGATAAGTCAAGTGGTTTAGGACGGATCGTGTGCAGTGGCATCTCGGCACCTCAGCTCACCAACTCAGCTCTTCTCGTGGTTCTGGCCACAAACCAGGCCAGGCAGGGATTGGATACAATTTCTCCACCTGGTCCACACTGAACCTGACCACTAAGTTTGATTTGGCTCTTGGCCAGTCTAGCGTGTGACCAGAATTGTGGAAAGAATCATTCATGAACTGATGTACTGCTGGAATAAAGCACGAAGTAGCTTTTAAGAAGAGAAACACGCACCCAGAGAAAGCTGGTTAACAAGGAAGAAAAGTGTTCAGAATCACGTGGAGTGTGTTACACGTGTGTGTATGGAAAGTGCTTTGCTTTTTTTTTTTTTTTAACGAATTGACAAGCAGTAATTATCTATATCATTTATGGGCTCCGGCGTGATGTTCTGGTAAATTTATACATTGTATATTGATCAACTCAAAGCATTTTGGTAATTTGTTATTGCAAATACCCCCTTTCTTCGTGATGAAAATGTTCAGACTTCTCCCAGCTATTCCGCATAATGTACTACACGATACCCGAGCACAGCTACTATTCAGTGGAACGTGCCCCGCCCCTCTTGAGGGGATGTATTTGTTCCTAGTAACGGATCTCTACCTCTGGGCCCCCTCGCCATCCCCAGCCTCGGGTCGCCACTCTCTCGCCACGTGAGACTCTGTCTCATCTTTGGTGGACTCTGTGCTGGGGTGAAGTCGCGTGGCGATGGCCTTTTCGTGTGTGGCTTAACTCATTGGGTGCTGCGGTCCGTGGATCCGTCTGTGTGGGTGCAGATGGCACAGTGCAGCTCTAGTAGCTAAGGGAGTGGTGCTCCCTGGTGCCTGTGTCACACACGCTGTGCCCGCTCATCAGCTGATGGACACCGGTGGCTCCCATTCGTGGCCGCTGTAACAGTACTGTGGGGATGTGGGAGTGTGGAAGGAAACACTGGCTTGGATGTTTGCCTGTGAGCGAGACTGCCGGATCTCACAGCAGTTCTAGGTCTAGTTATTTGAGGAACCCCATGCCCTTTGCCACATTCGCTGTGGTATAATAACTCACATTCCCGCCAACAGGATATGAGCTCCCCTCTCTCCACCTTCCTGCCAGTATTTGTCATGCTTCGTCTTTTTTTTTTTTTATCATAACTGTGCTTGCTGGATCACATATTCTATTGTGATTTATTGGCACCATGTATTTCTAAAACTAATCCTAGTTATGTTATTTGGAAGGAGAACTGTGTGGTTAGAAGGCAGAGAGGAAGAGACGCTGTCCATGTGTGTCCCTATCTATACTTTCTGAATTTTGTGCCCTATATGTAGTTCTTAATTCCAAATTAGTTACAGTAAAACATGGGGGGAAAAGCAAAGGAGAACCATTTCCGTGGTGACGCACTTTGCTAAGCGTTTGTTGTACAAAATTAGCCCGTGGCAAGTTCATTGCAATTTTACTCTCTTAGAAAGTTGTCTCAGTTTGTTTGGCTAAAATGGGCTGGAAGTCTGAGTGGAAGGAAAACCCTGTGGAAGGCGGGTGCGGGTGCTCCCCGCGTACTTGGCCCCGTGATTGGCCAGCTCGAGACCGGGAGGAAGCCCGCAGGGTCAGGTGCCTCTTGCTAAAACTGCATACGGTCGTCTGTGTTTTTATAGTTCTGGCTCTATTAGAGTTGGCTGGCGATAACTGCCAAGCGAAACAAAATGAAAATAGAGATAGAAGCCTAGAAATGAAGGTTTCCTGCAGAGAATTCTAATACATAACGCTCTTCACTGTCTTAGTTGGCTGGCTACCTGACAAATTGGACCCGTTTGTTAAAAAGTGCTTTGATTATATTTTGCTTTATGGGCACATAATTTTCTTAATGTTCTAACAGTGGCATCTCTTCGATGGAGCTGACCGTGGTTCTTCTTGCAAACGTTCACCTACTTTCACTTGGAGCGCTTAGCCCATCTGCCCTGTCCAGCAGGCAGCAAACGAGTCCTGGACGTTCTGTCTCACGTGTGGCTTCCCTGTTCTCCAACCTCTGCCTCCTCATTTCTATTTTCTAATCTAAGTTTTCCTGTTTCTTTAGCCTGAACTGTTGCATTGACATCCTTCTGGGCTTCTTCGCGAACTTTTGCCCTCCCTCCCTCCCTCCCTCCCTCCCTCTCTCCCTCCCTCTCGTCCTTCCTCTCCCCAATCCTCCCTCTCTCCTTTTCTTCTTTTGTCCTTCATTGATTTCTTCATTCTATGTTTGTGGAACACTTACGACGAACAAGATTTCGGGTAAATAATGGCAAATAAAACATAGTGGTCCCTCTTCTCAGATGCCTTCTGGTGAGCTGAAGAAAACAAAATAATAGAATAGAAAAACCACAGTTTACTACGAAAGGCACCATAGTAGGGGCACACAGTGACATTGTGGGATCTCAGATTCAGAAAAGAAGAATTTCTCCGAGGAGGTGGCATCGGGTGTAACCTGCGAGAGGAAGAGTTTCTCTGGGTGGAGATGAGTGAAACAATTCAGGGAGAGGAAATAACCCCAGCAAGCTTCGGGAGAGCGGCAAGCCCCGCTGCTGCCTGATCCTTACGTGGGGTAGAGCACACGGCTGCTCAAGCTATTTTCTGTAAAAAGAAATTGGCAATGCAACCTGCTGCTCAAGTCTCTAACGACTGTCCAGTTTTCTTCAGAACACTGAACCAAGTTCTTGGTCTCAAGGCAGCAGGCCAGAATGGGGCCTTGCAGCTGGATGAAGCCCACTGGCTGGCTGGCTGGGAACTTGGCTTCTCAGAGCCTCTTCCCCGTGGTGCCCGGGCAGAGTCATTCAGAGGTGCCTGAGTGAGAGCGGGAGGCGGCAGGGGAGCTGCAGGCGCTGCTCTTGGGAGTTTGCTGTGCACCGACCCAGGAGTGCGTGGAGCCTCTGAGCTCACCTCTCCTGGCTCATGAGATAGCTACAGGTCACTGTGGACAGCTGCCTTTGCTGCGTGGCACGGTGCTAGGACCTAGTCCTTCCAAGTGGGCCTTAGCACCCATTACGCACCCTCTCCCACCCCCAACAGATCTTTAGAAATAACGACTGCTCACGGAACTCAGCCTTTAGCAGTCCACGTAGGGGCGAGAGCATTTGCTGCGTGCCTCTTGGGGTGCGGGCCATCTCACTTAGTGTCCCTGTTCTAGCTATTCTGTTGCAGTGACAGGGTTAGATTCACGCTCATGGCAAGAGGAAGTTCAACTGTGCATGTAGATGGCCCACGGCTCTCCATCCACGCATCTGGAGGTTCCACGGCTGGGCAGTGTGAGGGGAACCTTAGCAAGCGTTCCCGAGCAGGTGTCCCTTCTGCTTGCTGGGCCACTTACCCCAGAGGCGGCAGCCATTCATGGGGACTCGCTCTTAGTCTTCTGGGGAAACTGCTCTGCCTCCCCAGTGGCTGTGCCCACGCAGTTTCCCTCTAGCAGCGTCTGGTCGGCTCCTCCTCACCACACTTCCGCTGCATCGTTATTTTCCATTTTTTGACCGCGGCTGCGCTGACGTGGTGGGGGACAGATCTCACTGGGGTCTGCGCTTGTGTCTCGATGGCTGATGATATCAAACATGTTTTCAAATATTTGTTGGTCACCTGTATTTTTCTCTTGAGAAATGTGCATTTTCAGCATTTGCTCATTCCAACACGATGTTTACTTTTGTCCATTAAGGTTTTTGGAACTTCTGGTACGTGGTGGGGATTGACTCCCCGTTATTTTGTGTTTGCCCCCGTTCCACGGGCTGGCTCTGGACAGATTGGCTTCTTTGCTATGTGGGAGCTTCTTAATTTGTCATAATCCCTTTTAATTTTGGTTTTGTTGGCTGTACTTTTGGGATTTTACCCAAAAACATCGTTGTCTGTGCTGATAACTTGAGATGTTTCCCTTATGCTTTCTTCTGTAGTTTTGTAGTTTCAGGTCTTAGACCCATTTTGACTTGAGATGTGTGCTGAGGAAGAGGTCATTCTTCGATTTCTCCTGCGAGCTGCCCATGTTTCCTGTCCTGTGGATGAAGGTTTCTCCAATGCATGTTTCTGGTGTCTTTGTCAAGAATCAGGCTAGAAGGGCCGGCCACATAGCTCAGCATACTAAAGGAGAGCTGAGACAGCAATTGAGACTGGGGATGGTGGCATGCACCTGTAATCCCAGCTCTTGGGAGGCTGTAAACAGATGGATCACTGCAAGTCCAATCTAGTAGTGAGACCCTGAACACCATGTAGGCCCTTTCCTAAAATATACACACACACACACAAAAAAAAAAAAAAAAAAAAAGAGAAACAAAAACAAAAGAGAATCAGAATAGATTCTGATGCAGAAGTTTTCTTCCTGGGATTTCAGTTCTGTTCACTTAGTCTGTGGGTCTGGTTTAGTGCCAGTTCCACATGGATTTGGTTACTATTGCTGTGCTTTTGTCTTAAAAACCAGCTATTTTAGGGAGCCAGGTAAATAGCTCAGTAGAATAAGCAATTGCCTGGCAAGTGCAAGGGCCTGAGTTCAATCCCTGGTCCCACAAAAAAACAAAAAACAAAAAAACCCCAAAACAAATAAAACACCCATGCTGTTTTAATGCCTCCAGCCTGGTGAGTGTGTTCAGAGCTGCTTTGGCTGTTCAGGACGTCCGGACTTCAGCATGCAGGCTGAAATTTTTTCCTAGTTCTGTGAAGCACTGGTATTTTCATAGGGAGTACAATGACTCTGCAGATGGCTTTAAGTAGCTTGAGCATTTTAATACTATAACCTTTTCAGTTCATTCACATGGACAGCTTCATGTTTTTATTCAATATTTCATAATTTTCATTTTTGATGTCTTTTATGTCCTTAGCTAAATATTTTATTTTAGAAACTGTATTTATTGTGGCCGTTGTGAGTTGGTTGCTTTTGCTGTTTCTTTCTCGCTGAGTTCGTCACTGCTGCATGCAGCAGCTGCTGGGGTCTGCACGGTGACTCGCAGCCCGGGCCTTCCCCGAGGCACCGAGCGGCTCTTGGGATTTCTCTGTGCAGCCGTAGCCTCAGCATGTGGGGCACTTCAACTGCTCCCTTCCTAACCACACGCCTCTTATTTCTTTCTCTGGCCTCGTTGCTCCTGCAAATCCTCCCAGTCCCACAGTGCCAGAAGAGTGGACGCCCTTGTCGCGGGCCTGGTTGCAGAGGAGATGTGTTCAGTTCCCCCCTTTGGCACGACACTGGCCGCGGGGCTGTGCAGCCCCCGCCATGGTCAGGACGCTCCTCCTCGCCAGGTTCTCAGGGT
The DNA here is from genome assembly GCA_004027915.1 of Capromys pilorides. Classification (NCBI taxonomy): domain Eukaryota; kingdom Metazoa; phylum Chordata; class Mammalia; order Rodentia; family Capromyidae; genus Capromys; species Capromys pilorides. Next base: position 9,977 of record PVKN010004108.1, read on the forward strand.
TTTGCTCACAAGGGATATTCACTGCATCGCAGGCTTCCGGAGGTTTCTAGAGCAGGTTGTGGTCCTGACAGGGCCTTCTCCGTGCTCTGTGTGTCTGTCACATCTTCCACTGTGAAAACTCCAGCACTGTCGCAAAGCATGGTCCTGGGAAGTCCTGAATGAATCCCTATCCTCACTTCTTTTTGCCCTGAAAGTGGACACTTGCTCATCATCCCAGTGCCATCAAGTGACCTCTGTGAGGCCAGGGTCTTGCTCTGTACTCTTTCCTGCCTCCCCCACTGTCCCCTCTTCACACCCTGCCTGCTGTGGCCCTGTGCGGTGCTCAGGGCACTAGTTTGCTGACAGTGGCGTGGCCTTGCTTTGGAATGCAGACAGTCTTGATCTCCTAGGATTAGAGGAGTAAGGATGGAAAATCAGAGGATTGCACAGGCAAAGCGTTAGGGAACTGAGGACACAGATGCACAGCGAAGTCATGTCAACTGTCTTAGGAGAGGAAAATGAAAGAGCGCGTGCACACGGTGAGTCCCTTCTCCACTGGGACTCATCAAAGTAGCCTCGCAGTTAACCTCTATTGTTTAATCCTTGGTTGCTGAAAAATATTTTCATATTTCCTGTATCGCTGTTTTAGCACTGTTTATTTGCTCTTTTTTTAAACATTCTGTAGGGGTTTTAAAGTTTAGAATATCAACAGTTGATGGAAAATACCTGTTTCAGGTATGTTATGTCTAAGGCACTTAACATTCAGAAAGATAGTGATGTTAAGCTCAAGTGCCTAAGTTATAGGGAATAATATCATTAAGCTTCTCTTTGAATGCTTAACAACTTAAGTTGGCAGTCTAAATAATTAGAGAAAGAGAAGGGATACAAATATAGTCACTGTTTTGGCTGTAGCCCTTCAAGGTCAGTGAGGACACAGGACAAAAAAAAAACTTGTATGATAACAACATACAACTCAGTCCCAAATTTTATGTCAAGGAGATTATGGGGCCACAGAGGAAAGTGATTGATGATGTACCGTGTGCCTAAGGAGAGTCACCTAGAGAGAAAACATTCTCTCAGGCTTCCACAGAGAGCAAAATGGTCAAGCACTGGCCATGATTCATCCAGATGGCTGGCACTGAACAAAAGTGCTGCAAATCATAGTACATGGTTCCAGGGTAACCCTGAGGAGACCTGACTGACCTTGTCAGATACAAAAGTTACATATTCTTTGTAACATGGGTCTTGCTTTACCTTGGTCTTAACCATCCAGCAGAAAAGTCTAACCATAAGGTATAATAAGAGCCATATTAATATGCTAAGTTACAAAAGGCTCAAGCCAACAGCCCCCGATAATACCAGATGAGCTGGTAATCCTCTACTGTTATGGACTATTGGACTATATATACAGCTACTTTCTCTTTGTGCAATGAAAAGAAAGATCTGTACTAATGATGTTTAGGCAAGAAATCATGTCTGCATCTTTTACTCTGAACAACTATGATGAAGACAACATTATGCAATGTATTAACCATTGTAAAATATAATAATAATAATAATAATAATAATAATAATAATAATAAAAGAAATGAATCGATTTTCTAACCCTCTCCCCAGACAACATGGATGTTCAAAGGCTTCTCTCTGTGTAGAGTATGTAGTGTCTCTGTCGCCACTGTGCCCTCCCCACTTGCCTTCCCTGCTTGGACTTTGAAGCGCCCAGTGACACAGTGTGAAAGGTGTGGCAAAGTGAGGGGAACAGAAACTAACAGACAAGCCCCACGGCTTGCAGTGACTTGGCTTAACTCCTTCCCCATGGCTCTGGAGGTGTTTCCCTCCTTCTGTCTCGACACAGGGAGATTTAGGAACTGTGTTCACCTAGCTGTGTGCCAAGACCCACACAACACACCAACACAAGCATCTCTGCTTCCTGCTTCCAGTGGGCACGGAAGTGCAGAGCTGCAGCTGGGGTCAGGGTCAGGGTGAGTGCTGGGGGGGAGACAGAGACAGAGACAGACAGAGACAGGCAAAGAGACAGAGAGACAGAGACAGGCAAGGAGCAGAGATAGAGACAGGGACAGACTAAGAAAGAGAGAGAGAGACAGAGAGGCAAAGAGACACAGAAACAGACAGAGAGACAGACAGAGACAGAGACAGGCAAGGAGCAGAGATAGAGACAGAGACAGACAAAGAAACAGAGAGAGAGGTAAGGAGACACATACAGAGAGAGAGAGAGAGAGAGGGAGAGAGAGAGAGACAGAGACAGGCAAAGAGACACAGAGAGAGACAGCTAGGTAAAGAGACAGAGCCCAATGGAGGGGCCTGGAGAGAGACCAAGGTAGAGGACCCTGCGCTGCCAGCACCCTGCCTGTGTTCCGCTGTGTGTTCTGGCCCTTCTCTCACTCCCTGCGTCTCCTTCTCTTTCTCTAGTTATCCGCAGTGGGAGGGACCCATAAACCGCAGCCACTGCACCTGGACGTGAAATTCTCCTGCTTACTGAAAAGCTGCCCACAGCAGAGCCACAGAGAGCTCGTGGCTAGAGAAGGCTCCTCGGTGTTCAGTGTTAGTATTCTTTCTTGTCTTCATAGCTTTGCTTCCTTTTGTGTCTTGAAAACAGAAAATAGTGACTCCTCACAAACCACTGGACTCCTGTTGGAAAGATGGCCTGCATTTATCTTGTTACATTTCAGGAGGCTTTTGAGCTGTTGAAACTCAGCGTGAGTGGGTGGGAGGGAAACTGCTCAGAATGGTGGGGTTGCTTCTTATTTGGGGACTGCTTGGGGTGCATGGTAGCCAGAGCCTGGATGATCCAGGTTAAGTTCTGAGGGTTTCAGCATGGGAACAGGATGGCCCACTGATTGCTTGTCCTCTGTGACAGCCCAGAGCTGCGTGACTGCCCGTGCCTGCCTAACTTGGCTGACCTGGATACTCCAGCCCTGGGTCACTCTCTGCACCCCGAGGGAACTCAGAAGTGTCAAGGCCAATCACATGTCGGCTTTGTTTGCTGAGCTATCATGGTCAGAAAAGAAAGTCCACAGTCCCTTTTCTCCCTTACATATGGGTGACACAGGAACAAAAACGCTCAGCCAAAACAGACCAGACCAGACCAGACCAGACCAGACCAGACCAGACCAGACCAGACCAGACCAACAGTAAATGAAAACTCCAAGTGTCACATTTTGGAAAGCAGGATCCCTTAAAGAGATGCTTCCTCGTAGCTTCCTGGATGAGCGCCACACAATAGAAGGAATCTTGGTGTGGAACTGCCTGGGTTTATCTGATTAAGAGGTCAAGTCAAGGTGCTGTAAACCGTGGTCCTCAAACTGCAGCCCTGGAGCCACAACGCTGGTGTCACAGGGAACCAGTGTCCTTAGAGGTGTGGAGTGGCCCCAGCTCAGTTGTCCCCACTGTCCTGTAGGCCTCTGTGAGATGCTGGTGTGTGCGCCACAGGGCTCCTGGTCCTGTCCCAGGAGTCCCCCAGCCGGGGCCCTCTGTTCCTGCTCTTTACTGCACCAGGCCCAGGAATCCTGGTGGAGAGAACCCCGCCTTCTTGTTGGAATCAGTAAGGAGACTAGAACCCCCATGCTGCACCAAGCCTTCCGGGCCCCCTGGGGAGCAGCCCGGGGATAAGGGCCCTCTGGCCTCTGCTCCTCTAGGCAGCCACTGCAGAGAGGCTCTCCTGACCTGTGGGACTGTGCCCAGCGCCTGTGGGACGGGGAGGTCCACCCTATTCTGAGCATCCCGCAAAGCAGCAGAGCCTCCTATCCTGGAAGAAAATTTCCGTTAGTTTTCCTCGTGAGCTCAGTGAACTGGGCATGCACAAGCCTAGAGTTTTAAAAGACTCACTGCACTGGAGGCCGCCCAGCCATTGTCTGGTCTGTGCAAGGTTTAGGGCTTGCAAAGCGGCCTGTTCAGGGGGCTTGAAGCCCGTCCAGTGCCTCAGTGGGCAGTGCCAGGAGGTGTGCATTTACTGTGCCTGGCCCACAAGGTTTCCTGGGAGCAGGTGCAGGCTAGGAAAGCACACCGGTGCTCCCAGGCCAGCTGTACACCTGGAGAAACGTGGGTGTCATTTGAAAAGGGCATCACTTCCAATGAATTCTGAAGGTGTCTCACAGGGTATCGATTGATCAGTCATGCCATCAGCATGACTGGGGCCAGCGTGGCGTTGTCTCTGTGATTCAATTTTCAAAGCTCACAGACACCTTCACTCCGCGGCAAACAGTATCAGCAAGAGGTGAGAGAGGGGACAAGGGGGTGCGGGCTGGGAGCGGCCTGCAGAAGGGTGGCCAGCTGGCCTCCCAGTGCACGCTGGACGCTGCCAGGGCCACGCGCAGGAGTCCGAGTGGCGAGGGGTCTGATGCGCCGTCTTCAGCACCATGAAGCCCTGAAGGAGCCAAAGGGGCTTCGAAGCAATGAGCGACCCCGGCCCGGACCCTGGTGGAACTGCTCCACGGAGCATCCATGGCTGTGCTTGTGGTTGCTTTTGCTCAGTTCCTGTCTGTCAGGCAGAGGTAGCAGAGCCGTGTCTGCCCAGCTGCTCCCCCCACCTGCAGCACAGGCCACAGTTGTAGGATGCAGGTGGGGGCGCTGGTGTGGGTGCGTGGAAGGAGACAGGTCTCCCCGGCCAGGTCGTGAGGACCTTGGAGGTGGCTGGCCGGCTGGCCGCAGGCAAGATATAACGTCTTCACAGGCTTTCATTTTTCTGGTTTTAAAATGAAGGATGGGAGAGCTACTCCCTATGGTCCTCTGGCTCTGACACCCGAGGCTCTTTCCAGAGCTGTCACTCAGCAGGGGGTTTGAACAGGAAGGAGCGACCGAAGGGCCTCCTGCTTCCTGCGAAGTTCTTTCCTGATGTGCGGACTCTGGACCACTGCTTGAGAAAAATAAACACTGTGTTTTCAGTTCACTGGTCAACTTAGGGATCCTCCTCCAGCTTTCTCTGATCAACACAGGGCCAGGATCGGAAACCTCAAGTCAGACAGGTTTGGCAAGAGGCACCTGGAAGCACAGGCCCCTCTCTTTCTGGCTGCCTGTGCCCAGGGACTCCATGTCTCCTCAGTGTGCTGTCCTGGGACCTTGGGGAGTGGAAGGTGGAAATGGGCCTCTTTTCCCGCAGCCAAGAGAACAGCCATTCCAGATCCCACACGTTCCTTTAGGCCTCCCAGGCCCGCCACGCTCTCAGCTGCTTCTCTCCCTCTTGAGGGATCAGGCAACTCCTTTAGTAACCACGAAACCACTTTCTCAGTCTGAGCTCCTGTGCCTAGTCATGGGCTAATGTGTCTCACACCTGGGGCTGCTGGGAGCGAAGACCCAGCCCAGGACTGAGGTCCCCTTTGGGGCTAAGCATGCATGTTGCGTTATTACTTAGTGGGCCAACAGTTCCTCAGAGAGCAGGGCTGTGTCTTCGTTTCTTTGTGTGCCCTCCTCGTGGCACATAGAGAAGCTTGATCAGTGTTGGCTAAACAGTGAATCAGTTCAAGCCTATACTGTGGAGGTGACTTGCAAGTGACTCCATAATCTAGACTATCAGGGTAGCTTAGGGTAAGGTAGTGACGTTGCTTTCGGGTAAAGACCGCGATCCCCTGGATATCTGGCCATTTTTATAGACAGTGCGTCCTGGGTTGCTTGGTCTTATGCCTGTGACTCTCCATCAGAAATCGCCCTCAGGCTGCAAAGGTTGTGCGGTGTTGACTTCGCCTCGCTAGGCGTTGTGTCTAGCCCTCACTGGAGTCCTCTTGCTGGGACGTTGGGGTTTGCTGCTTGTTCTCGAGTCCCACTGCCCCTGCATGTCCTCAAAGGGCAGCTCAGCCTGGCCTCCTGCCTCACCCCAGGGGCCAGGGCCATTGGTTAGCCATGTCCTCAGAAGGAGTCTGTTCCTGGGACCTGCATGGTCATCCCACCTCAGAATGAGTGACATCCAGTCTGGCACTATTTTGGGTGACAAAGCTGCAGGCTGCCCTGTAAATTGGCCAGCTGAACCAGAAGGAGAGTGAGAAAGTGTCCCATGCGTCTTACTCTAGGGGCCAGACTGAGGGTGAGAGCTGAGTGAGCGGGGGCATTTTGCCCACTTGTCCTATGTTTCATGTTTCTTTTTCTATTGTATGGAATGAAAGTGAATTTACATTTTTTGACAGAGGTAGAAAAAATTAATTAATTTCTCCAACCACACTGCAGAGACCATGGCGGGGGGGGGGGGGGGGGGGGAACGTGAGCTGTCTGCATGCTTCACACATCTGGGCACTCAGAGGTCCTCAGTGGAGGCAGCAGGGAGCTGAGTGTCTGCAGCTGGGCGTCCAGAGCACGGAGGCTTCCTCAGATGTCAGGTGCATCCTAAGCTTGACAGAGAAGCGTGGCTCTCTGCTTGGTGTCGCCGGGCTCATGTCCCCGAGCCTGTGGTGGAGGTGTCACTCCTCCCTCAGTGACATCAGGCACCTCTGCGATGTGGTGAGGTGGACCTCAGCTCTCCCATTCCCTGGAGGAACCGTGAGTCACCTGAGTCGCTCACTGGGGTCTTTCTAACAGGCTGGGACATGGACCCTGCCCAACTCTGACCAAGATAACCTGATTTGTCTGCTAAGTGGCTTGCCAGGTTTTAATTCCTCCAGTGACAAATTATCAATCACTTGCAATCCCTGCAGTGGCTTCCTAGCTCACCCTGGGCTGTGAACACCCTGCCTTGCTCTGCTCTGATCTGTGTGATAATAAAGACTTCGTGTCTGAAAAAAAAAAAAAAAGCAGAAATTGAAGAGGACAAATAAATGCTTACAGATGGATTCCATGCTCCTAATTGGAAGAATAAATGTTGTTAAAATGTCCTTACTTTTCAAAGAAATGAAATATAGAATGAGTGCCATTCCTACAAACTTTCAATTACATTTTTAATAGAGATCGGAAAAAAAATTCTCAAATTTATTTGGAATCAGAAATGACCCAGTATAACCAAAGCAGTTTTGAGCAAAACAAGCAAAACTGGAGGCATCTGGACTTAGGAACACATGATAAAGGGCTGGTGAGATAGCTCAGCAGACTAAGCACCTGCTTGGGCAAGCGCAGGGACCAGGGTTCAGTCCCCTGTCCTGCATGCTGCTCTGGGCCAGAGGGCATGCTGAGCCATGACTGAACCTGGGCATGGTAGCACATACCTGTAATCCGAGCACTGGGGGGGCTGAAAACAGCAGGATCACTATGACTCTGAGCTGTGTAGTAAGACCCTGTACCAAAGACACAAAAAAATGAAAAAAAAAAAGATAAAACTATTATAACCAAATAGCATGATTTCAGTCTGAAAATAGGCACATCAATCAATAGAATAGGATAGAAAACCTAGAAACAAACCCAATACTTATGGTTAATTGCTTTTTTTTTACAAAAGTGCCATGAACACACTGAATAAAAGACAGTCTCTTGAACAAACAGTATTGGAAAGGCTGGCTATCCACAGATAGACAAATAAAACTGGATTCTTATGCAACACTATATATAAAAATCAATTCAAAATGGTAATCATAAGACCTGAAACTGTGAAACTGCTTGAAGAAGAGGCTGGGAGGCTTCAGGAGGGTGTCCTGGCAATAGTTTCTTGGATAGGCTTCCCAAAGCACAAGCAACAAAGGTAAAAGTGGACAAACAAGGTGACATCACATGAACAAGCTTTTGCATTGCACAAGAAACAACTAACAGACTGAAGAGACAGCCCACGCCCAAGGACTGGAGGACAAGGCGTGCGAAGCACACCCCTGAGAGGGGCGGCCGAATGACACGAGGAACACAAACAACTTGATGCCATGGACACAGATAACTTGATCGAACGATGGACTGAAAGTGTGAAAAGACATTTCTCAAGAAGAAGGGCTATGAATGGCCTGTGGACCCATGAAACAAGTCAGAAACCACCAGGGGATGTGAGTGGGAGCTGCAACAGGGCGATTGCTTGTCCCTGTTTGGTTGGCTGCTGCCAGGGAGGGCATGTGGAGTGTCACCAGTGTGCGCTGCTGGTGGAAAGGGAAGACAGGGCATTCTGGAAACCAGTATGGCAGTCCCTGGGAGAATGAAGAGAAGAGTTGCCATGCAACCTCGCCGTCTCACCTCTGCAGAGACATCCAGAGGATCTAAAGTCAGTGTGCTGAGGTGCGCTGACCCCATGTCTACGCCATCTCCTGACAATAGCCAAATGATAGAGGCAGCCTAGTCCCCACTGGCGGGCAACAGATAAAGAAAATGGTGTGTTGTACACGCTGGGGTATGGATGGCTGTGAAGGAGGAACTCCTGTCATTTGCAGCGACACTTAGGTGGGACCAGAGAATGTCGTGCTAAGGGACATGAGCCAGGCACAGAAGGACACGGATTGCATGACACCACCTCTGGGTGCAATCTAAAAGTGATGTCGTTCAAGTGGGAACAATACCCGCGTGTGAAGCTTGGTGATCCTTTCTCCCAGTTAGTTCATGGCTAGCCACCACGGCTTGTGTATCCCAAAGGTTTACAGAAAACCCTTCTCCACGGCACCGCCCAATGGCCACGTAATGCACATCCTCCTCTCACGGTGGACTTGTTGACTGTCCACTGCTGAGAGCTCTCTACCACCTATGGGAAAACACTCCAGCTGCGTTCCCAACAATTTTACCGAAGCAGATCGCTCCGTGCCTTACCTGTGTCCCTCAGGTGACTTCTCAGTGGGGAAAACAAGGACGCTGCCTCTCATGACATAGTCGAAAGCCACCTCCAGTGGCTTCAGGGACAAACCGAGGTTCTGCCTTCTCCAACTCTTAAAATAATTGTGGTTAGAACCACTCTGCATGACAATCAAAAAACATGCAGATACTGAAAAAAATGACGATCTCCTGACTGCAGCCTGACGCCACTGCTGGGGCTTAGAGGACCTTCTCCAGCGTGCTTTCTCTGTGTGCACTTCTTCCCACCTGGTGATAATTGTGCAGTGGGTGATGTTTGCTCACCCCCTTCACTTGATGCTATGCTAAAGAAAGTCCTCCTTATTGCATATACTTTGCAGCCCTCGTGGCTCATAGCGGTCCATGACACTGAGGACATATACAACTTAATCATCCCATAGTTTAGAAAATTAAATTATTTCCTCTCCTTCTGGCACTGTTTTCCTGTATTGCTGCTGCAAACTTCTTTAAATATAAATGTTTTTTTTTATTATTTCAGATTATTTCTTTAGATTAAAATGCTGAATGAGGGGCCGGTGAGATAGCTCAGTGGCCTAAAGTGCCTGCTTAGGCAAGCTTAGGCAACCGCAGGGATTGCGGTTGATTCCCGGCTCCCCATGCTGCGCCAGCCCCACCCCCAGGGCAGGCTCAGCTGGCCATAACATAAATAAATAAACATAAAGTTAAAAAAATGCTGAGTGCAAGTAGTGCACACTTTCAACCATTGGTCTATGATATTTCATTAGTTTGAAATATTTTTATCAATGTGCATTACTTCGTGGGCACTCTTTCCAATAATTTTAATGATCGCCATTTTTTTTTCCTAATTGATAGATAAAGATAGTAACCTGCCTTAATTTACATTTAAATATTTTTATTTTAATTATCTTTATTTTGCTCATTTGCTACTGGGTTTAAGTTCATTTTGAGAAAGTATTAAATACGGGTAATGAGAGACCCCTTGCAAGGCTACAGATGTTTCTCCAACCAAGTCCACAGATGGCTGCCACGGGGCAGCCAGGCAGTGCTGGCCACAATGGCCACCACGGGGCAGCCAAGCAGTGCTGGCCACGTTGTCCTCTCGGAGTTGGGGGCTGCCAGGGCACGAGAAGGCCTTCGGGGAGGGCTGAAGTCTGCCTCCCGGGGAGGCCGAGGCTGCTGGTATCCAGCTAGCTCTCCCTGCAGCTCCAGGCCGAGCGCAGCCTCTCAGCCCCAGTTTGCTGGTCTGGGAAATTTTACTCTTAGGAGAATGAGTTTTTTATTTCAGGCAAATCAAATGATTATTGTTTGAGAAAAGATATCTGAGAGGAAAACGTGAGCCGAGGATCTGGGTCCAGATCCATGGAATACCCTCCTCCCAGGGTACCATGGTCATTGTCACCTCCTTTGATGAAGACAGCAAAGAGTGAGGGGCACCTCTGGGTCCAGGGCATGGTGGGTGGACCCATCTGAGACGGCGCCGAGGTAGCCAGTGTGGACCATGGCCATGGATGCCCTGCGGCAGACCTGCGCCGGCCGCCGCGTGGGTGGCTTCTCTCCTATACCCGATAGACGTGTGGTTGTGGGTGAGGATTTTACAGCTGCTGTCTTTCCCTTGAGAGAGAGGATTTGCTTTCTAGGCACTTTTCTTAACCTTGCTCTGCAGATTAAAAAGCTTTAAGGACCACATGGATCTCATGGCTTTGGAAAGCTCATTCACGAAGTTCCAGTAAGGATGAGCGGGCTGAGAGATATTTGCTTTGCAGCAGGGAAGACAGAGCAATCAGATGATGCAGAATTGAATTACAGATGACTGGAAGCCATCGAACACTGCTGATTCAGAGGCGAGAGGTGAGACCGGCTCTTCCGTTTTTGGAAATGAAGTGTTTTCCTGCATAATGGAATACAGCAGCGAGACAATAGGGAACAGGAGTGTGGTTCTTCCCCCGTGCTCTTCTCAGTGCTTGATCTGTGCTGGATGAAATGAGATTTCTGTGAAGAGAAGGACAGGGACCCGCCAGACAAAGCCGGAGCAGGTCGGACTGGGTATTCAGAGTTTGGAGCCAAGGGAAAAGAGAGATAAATAGCCCCGGCCGGCCTGCAGGGCCAGGCACATTCAGGACCAGTAAATCGGGCTCCTGCATGCTCTAATTCCTGCATCAGCCACTGCTAGCAGGCTGGGATAAAGAGGAGAGGGAGGAGGGGGAAAATCTATGAGGGACTGCGAGGGCGGTCTCTTCCCAGCTCCCTCTGTGCAGACAGCAATCAATAAATCAATAAGGAATGTTCGCTGGCTGTAAAATGGGTAGAGAACCCAGCGTCAAGCTGCTCCGGGATGGGCGGGTCGTGGCCTTGTGTCTGCGGGGAGGCCGGAGGGGGCTGGCTGACCGGGGACCGGCAGCCTCCTGGCCTTGTGAACTCCAAGTCTATGATGGGGACCTGGGCTTGGCTAACGCAGTCCCAGTGCGACCCGCGGCTGCCCCTCTGTGCTCCCTGTCACCCCCACTCATGCCTCCCGGCAGGGTCGAGGTTCCCTGTGCCGTGTGGGCGGCCTGCTGCCCTGGGCCTGCTGTGTCCTGTCACCGAAGTGACGGCTACAGGAGACTGCATCAGAAATTACTAGATGCCCCGGTGGTGGGGAGCATCGATTGGAAAGGGCAGGGATTTTCTGCACAACAGTTGGATTTTTCCTTTATAGGAAGGGGTTTAACATCACTCGGCAGGGGCAGCCACTGCATGGGGCTGTGTTAACCCTTGCTTTCACGGATTTAACCTGAGACTGCCGCCCGGGCTGGAACCAGCTGCTGCTCTGAAGTGCAGGAAAGGGCATGCGGTTTGTAGGCGGTTGGGTTGGGCCGGCTTCCCGTGCAGGTGGGCGGGTGGCTTCGTGAGGCAGCCTTGCTGGGTCCCTCCTGCCCAGTCCTTGTCTGCTCTGTGACCCACACTTAGTCTCCCCTTGAGCTGGTTCCTGACCTCCAGTGACCCAGGCCGCACCCTCGCTTTGGAGTCAGAATTTGCTCCAGGGTTTCAAGTAGCTCCCAGAGAATGCTCCTGCCCAGGAGATGCTAGTGCTCCTCCTGGAGAGCTCCTGGGTGAGAGAGAAAGCTGGGCTGACGTGATAGCGTGCAGAGAGTTCACTGCTGCCTGACCCCTGTGCCCTGCGCAGCTCTTGTCCTGTCACCCAGCAGATGCTTCCTGATTTCCTGTCCTTGTCCTACCAGGCAATGCACAGAGGGATCAAGAATACCCAGCCCAGGCCCTGGAGGGGTGCGAGGTCTTGAAGCAAGGATAAAACTCCTGTTTCTAGGATGTCCGCAAGGCGGATTCATTTCGTAAATGCTGTATGTTTGGCCGTCTAAGGCATATTATCCACGTTTTGGATGGACAGAAAAGTGAATGTTTTGGGACAGATGGGAAATTAGAAAATACACAGATAGGTAAGGAAAGGAAAGCTGAACGGTGCAGAGCGGGCCGTGAGGGGTTCACCCACTCCCGCGGCCACCTTCTGTTCCCCAGAGAGCCACAGCCCATGCTGTGCCCAGCTGGCTGCTGCTGTGGCCCAGGGAGCAGGTGTCCTCTGGATGCTGTGCTGGACGAGGAGGAGGAGGCTGAGGAAGTGGGCGTGGTCAGCCAGGGCCTTGAATGGAGGGTGGAAGGAAAAGTTGGGCTGGGAGTGGATGAAAGGAAGGGGCGCTGGGTTTCTCATCTTGGTGCATCACCAAGCAGATGTGCGGTCACAGCTGGACCCCGCCTTCCTGGGGAGGACCCCTGTTTGTAGCCCAGTGTGCTGGGCTGCAGACAGTGTAAGAGCCCCCGCTCTGAAGTGCGGTGCCTGCAGAAGGATCTGCCCTCATGGCGGCTGAGCCCACGGGACATGGACTCCTCAGGAGTGGGTCAGTCCAGCCAGTTCCAAAAGAACTGAGAGTCTTAGTGGAGCCCGTCATGTGGCACCCACGTCATGTGGCACCCACGTGGCCTGCGCTCTTTACCTTGGCTTTCCCTGCTCCTCCCCCCGGTGAGGGCCGGGCTTCTGGTCTGAGCAACTTGGAGGGCCCCCGAGGGCGATGCGGGGAGATTGGCTTGTGTTTGATTCAGACAGGTACTTTGATTACCACGCTTTGATTTCTGGTTTCAAAAAAGAAAAAAGGCTACAAGCTGCATTTATAAACACTGTCAGGTTTCCCATGTATTAAAAATGAACTCGGTGCCTCCTGGATACCAGGGAAGGGAAGGAAACCAGTTTTGGATTCAGCCCTTGTGGAGCTCACTGAATCCATGTTTAAAAGCTGTATGTTAAAAATTTGAATAATCGTATGCCCAGGATCCGTGCATGCTAGGCACAAAGCTGGCCCATACAGTGCAGAGATGACCTGGTCTGGCGTCTCCGCCAGCCCTCCAGGGGTGCAAACTCTGGCTACTCCCTACATAGAAGGCCAACTGCACATGTCAGTAGTTGCGGGGGGGTCGGGGGGTGGGGGAGATGGTCCGAGCTGGAGACTGTGTCAGTTTCCGTCTCCCACCCAAGCCAAGTCCTTCTGTTGTGAAGAAGTGGCTTTCGCGCCGGGACAGAACTGAATGCCTGTCTGTCCTCCCAGATTACACAAAGTGTAGAAACTCCCAAAGAAGTCCCAGTTACAGCCAATAATAAGGCTGGTAACCTAGAAACCTGCTGGAATGGAACATTAGATAATCGTTCTATTTATGATAGCATCAAAATACTCAGGAATAAACTTAACCAAGGAAGTGAAGGACATGTACATCAAGAACTACAAAACACCAATGAGGAAAATTAGAGATATAAAGAGATAACTCAATAGTAGAAACACATCCTGTGTCCATAATCAGAAGAATGAAATTTGCTAAAGTGTCCATAAGATATAAAATGATCTATAGGCCCAGGGCTATCTCCATTGCCAAAACCTGGAGGAGACTGAAAAACAGAAACCAAAAAACAGCTCTGAAATTCACATGGAAACACTAATGCCCCTGAATAACCAAAGCAGTCCTGAGAAAGCAAGCTTTAGATGTCCTAATTTAACAACAAGTGACAAAGCTATAGTAATGAAAATAGCGTGGTGCTGGCATGCAGACAGACATGAGGAGCAAAGAAGCCACAGAGAGGCCGGACAAGCCCAGGGCAGACTGATCTTCGATGAGGTGCCAGAGAGGCGCGTGGGGAAGGAGCACCTTTTCAGTAAGTAGTGTTGAGAAACCTGGGCATTTACAAGCAGAAAATGAAACTGAATCCATATCTTGAACTATACATAAAAATCAACCCAAAGTGGATTAAGGATTTAAATTCAAGACCAGAAACAGTAAAACTCCTGGATGAAAATGTACAGGGAAACCTTGACATTTTGGTCTTGTCAGTGGTTTCTGGGATATGAGATGGAAAGCATGGGCAGTAAAGTCAAGACAGAAAGGGATGACAGTGTAGTCAGGTTTTGCAAAGGAACAGATTTAATACAGGAGACGTAACTGATGGCATTATCTTATAACATTCAACCAAAGAGTCACATGCAGAAGAGTGCAGGAGATTTGTCCTTGGCGGCACATGCCTGTCATCCCAGCACTTGGGAGGCTGAGGCAGGAGGATCAGTGCAAGTTCGAGACCAGCCTGGGCTACAGAAGTGAGCTCCGGGCCAGCGTGAACTGCACAGTGAAATCCTGTCCCAAAAAGACAAGAAAAAAAAAGAAAAAGAAAAAGAAAGAAAAAAGAAAAAAGAAAAAGAAAAAAAGGACTTGGTGAAAGATGATTATCCAAAGCATGTAAGGAACACATACAGCTCACTAGCAGAAAACAAAGTCAAAGGCAACCCTCCTAAAGCCCTAAGTCTGAAACCCTGAGAGAGACCACCACCCCAAAGACAAAGGCGGGACTTGGGCTGGGAAGCCTCAGTGGCCCTGGCTCTGGTCCGGCCCGTGGGAACAGGCTCTGTGTACCTGTGCATCCCAGCTGCATCCTAGGCTCCCCACCTCTGTCTGCTTCTGCCTGCTGGTTAGGAGCCCCTGCCCCAGTGGGCTTGCCGCTGCATGCAGCCCAGATGGCGTGGTTGACCTTTGTCTGCATCACTGGCCTGGGAGCAGCCAGAAGCACACTTCCAGGGGCTGGGTGGGGGGTGCCCTCACGGCTTTGGTGGCTCTGTCTGGTCCCTGCCCTTGCTCCTGGGCACTGTCCCTGTGCTGTGCTTTCTGGCTGCCATGAGGGGGAGTGGCTTCCTCTGCCATGCTTTCTGCCATGGTGTTTCCGTGTGGAGCCAGCCTACCCTGGGCTGGCATCCCTGAAACCGTGGCCAAGTGCACCTGTGCTCCTTCAAGAGGCAAGCGGCAGTGTTTTGTCCCAGCAATGGCAGGGCGACTGATAGACTGGGTGACTGCCAGGACCCCAGGCCAGTCTGCTCTGTCTTCTGTCATCCCACACCTGTGTGGCTACTGCATGCGCTCCTGCCTGGTCAACCAAGTCCACCTTGGGGGCTGTGTGTCGCAGTGTGCCCTGATTCCTGCACTGGCTTCTAATTGGCAGCCAGGAGGAAGCAGAGACAGAGAAGATGCGAGCTCGATTCTGTCTAGGCTGTGGGAGAAGCCAGGGAAGCGGCGGGGGGAGGAGGGGGAGTAGTTTGGTGGTGACTAGCGTGGGGCAGCCTAGGTCTAGTGGCCCGCATTACTGCAAGGGTCAGGGCACTGTGGGAAGGGGCTCCCGCTCCTGTGTGATGGGGAGCAGACGCGGCCTGGCAGTGGTCTTCATGAATCGCTCTCCACTGGTTTGACAGCCAGCACATGAAAACCAAACTGAAGCTGGTTTTGGTGCTTCCTGTCCTGCCATGGGAAGGAAGTGTGCATGCCTGGCTGCTTAGCCCTTGTGACATTTCCGTGCATGAGGCTTTCTCCCACCTTCTGCACAGCCCTGTGAGGCAGTGGCTCAGATCCTACTGATTCAGGGCTCACAGAGACTCAGCGAGTTGCCCAGGGCCGCGGAGCTGCATGATCAAACCCGGTTTTCTGACTCGCAGGCTCTTGGCAGCCTGTGTGCAAAAGAAACTCTTTTATTCTGAAAGGAAAAAGAAATCTGGAGAACCCTGTCCCTCTCGATTTCTCCTGCAGAGATTAAAGGGGCAGGTGATGGTGTTCGCAGCTTGCATGCGCTGGCTGGCCAAGGCCCCGCACAGCTTGGTGTTTCCATCCACGCTTTCAAGTCTGAAAGACAGTGTCCCTTCTTAATTTTCTTTAACTCAAGTGAAATCAGGCACAGAAGCTCCATCTGCACGGGGGTCGAGAAGTCCAGCCTTACGTGCTGTTGTGGCCTGCGTAACATCTGTCCGTTATGCGGCGCATGATGAAGGACGGCTGGCTGAGGAAGGTGTCCAGGGAGTGAGCTCCAAGCAGTGGCTGCACAGCTCCGAGCCTCTCCACCCAGGAGGGCAATCTGGATTCTCCTTTAGCATAACAGAGGATATTGGAAGGTTTAGGGAAAGTGGACCAAAGTCTGACTGGAGCCTCCGCATCCTGCCTCACGCTGTGCCTGGGTGATGCCTGGGATTCAACCAGACAGGCTGCTCTAGACAGAGTTACGTCAATTTTGCTGAGAGAATGTGGGCCTCTCCTGGAAACAGAGGGTTGGGACCTTCCAGCGGCCAAAGAGTCACTTAGTCTACGATGTCTTTCCATTCTGCAAGCGCCAGGATGCATCTACACATCCAATTTACTTGCAAATGGTGGCATCTCTGATTCTCCAAGTTCCAAAGGGCCACCCTGGGTTCTTTGCCCTGTTGGTAATTTCCCAACTGCACTAATAGAATCTTTGGCAGTGGCTTGACATGTTTTCAGTGGCTAATTTGAGCAGTCATCACACTTCTCCAGGCTGGTGGAAAGCTTTCAACGTCGTAATTACCTACTCATTTCAATCACTGGTGCCTCAACAGCCCGCCACCGAGCTAAGGAACCCCGGGGAATTTTAAAAAGAGGGAGGACGTGTTCCAAGTCCTCCAGACGCTTTGCAGACGGGCACTTGGGTGCCTGGCACTTTACTGACAGATGTTTGGCGAAGTGGGTGAGGCGTAGCAACTCAATAGCACAAAATTATCTTGGGAAGCGCCAAGGAAATGAGTCCTTTCAGTAACACTTTGTTCTCGTGATCTTTACATCCCTCCTCTCATGAAGCATGCACAGGACATGCCTGTGTGCTTACGATGCACTGATCTTGCCCCATGCAAGTATTCCTTGATAAGAGACCTGCTGGGGATTCATTAATGAGCCATATCCAATGAGTATGGCAAAGCTAAAGGTGCTTAATAAGTTTATTATACCTAATGACTTAATGAATTACACATGCCTCTCGTGCCCCTCGAATGTAGTAGAATATTCAGTCGTGTATCATTTTCTGGTCTGTTCAGTTGCTACAGGTAGTATCTCTGATTGGGCCGTGCCAGCCAGGCCACCAGTGGCACCATCAGAAGAGATCTGATGTAGCCAAACCATGAAAGCTTGGTTTGTACTCTACTCTGCCACTCAGGCTGCGCAGTCTCGGGCAGCTCCTGTGTCTATGCCATTTTTGGTCTTCTGTAAGTGTGGGGTTAGTTCTTATGATGCAGGTTTGCTCTGAGGACCAGTGAAATTAAGGTTGCAAACATGCAGGGGCCGTAGCGTAGAGGAAACTGCATCTTTCTGCAGCCACAGAGTGGGGGTGGAACAAAGCATTCTGGGGAGTCCGTGAAGCGGGGGTAGGGTGGGGGGGGAGCAATAATCCATGCAGCTTCCACCATGCAAGCAAGCAGGACCCAAGGGTGCAGGCCGGTCCTGGGACCTCACAGAAGGGTCCCGGGGAAGTGGGCTATCTAGGTTTCTTTAACCCGTCGGATGCTTTCCGCTTTATGGCCTCTGGTGACCTTAACGAAACGGCAACTTACCCTTTGTACACAAAGTTGGCTAGCTTCTGAGTGGGCGACTTGACTTCTAAATGTGTAATGTCAAGGCACTGGCTTGGTAGTGTGTCTGGTTATTTTTGTGGGCTGAATTGGCCACCATCACTTCGATGTAGCCCTCTGCCCTGTATGTGCTTGTATAAGAGAAATATACTCAAGCTTCCGGTGAGAGGAGAATGAGGGATTGTCGGGGAATGACGGTGATTAAATTCAGCCCAAAGGCTACCAAATAACAGACAGGGCGCTGATATTAGGAGGCAAAAGAAAAGCTTGAATGAGGAAGCTGGTTTGCTATCCAGCTGTTAGTCTATTGGATTTACATAGATTTCTGAATCCCAAAGATCCATCCGTCCACCGGTTGTTGCTGAGGTGAACAATTGACAGCGCTGATCAAGTCCTAAGACAATTCTTCTACGTTCAAGATTTTCTTACACACAAAGAAGAGACAGGCAAAATTGCCGGGTAATTTTGGCTTATTTTATTCAGGGGCTTGTGTTTCTTTATCGCTTTGATTCAGTGGAGGAAAAGAAGTGTGGAATAATTTTTGAAAATACAGCAGGCTCAGGCCACGTACAAAAATAAATTACTGCTTGCAGGGCTGGAAGACAAGGTGATATTATATGCTTAATTTGCTCAGTTATGAAAGGGCCTCAGGGGTATTGGCTTATGAAAAACAATGGATATTTGGAAAGAAAATGGAGCCAAATTGGGCAGATTCTAAACACTTTCCGACGCGCTCGGTATTGCGTTGGTCTCCGGGCTGGGGGGCAGGGGTGGGGGTGGGGTGCGACGGCTCCTTCCACTCGGGGAGACGCCTTCTCTCCACCGTGTCCTGAACTCGGGCATTTCTCTAGATTGCTTTCTTGGAAATGGCAACAGAAAATGGTAGCAATAATAGGTTTTAAGGTGCTTGGCGGTGAATCATGTCATTGTGTGAATTCATCTCCTTACACTTGATTTCCTTGCTGCAAGATAATTCAGACCAAGGCGAGGGAGGGAGAAAGCAAGTGACTGGTGATTCACCATCCCCAATAAAGCAAATTCCTAATTTTCTGTCTTTTATCTTTCGCCATTCTTTCGTGCTCCTCTTTGGCCTTGTCAAAACATATCGTTCAGTTAGAGACTAAAAATATTTTCCCATCGATTGGGGTTATTGATTTTTTTTAATCTGTACTTTGGCTTGGAGAGCGCGGGTGAAGGGTGAAAGTTCACTAGCTTAGTCGGCCGTTTTATCTGGACAGCGAGAGAACGTATTGGCAGCAGATTTGATTTACCTTGGTGGGCAGGCGTGTAGATACTTCAGCCACCGAAGACGGCCTCCGGCGTGTCCTGTCGCAGCTGCTGGCTTTTATTTATTTATTTCTGTACCCAGGAACTCTCGAGACGTCCACCTTCCTATTGATTTTATCTCTTGGTTTCCAAGGCTGTTTTTTTCCTTTCTCCTTTTTTTTTTTTAGATTCCAAATTAGGGTTCCAGGAGAATTCGCAATGCTTTCTGGAGTCCTGGTAAATAGGACTGGAGGGGCTGTGTCTGTAGGGTTCGGGTCAGGTCTGGGGTCCTGTCCATTCTGCTACCAGAGTGGAACCTAATGTGACAGAGTCACACTGACAGCTCTCCCCGCCTCCCGTATCACAGTTGGTCGGACACAAGGCCCAGGACAGGACTTGAGTCCTACTTGGATCCCAAGATGGCACCTGACGCTACCACCCCCAGGTGACGGGACTAGAAGATGGCGTTGAAGCTGAGGTCACTGCCTGTGGGGACACATGTTCTACACCAGAATCCCAGGGTTGCCCTGGGCAGTAGTGTGGCCCTGTAGGGTTGTGGAATCTCTGGGTGTTTCATCTTTCTCACCTGTAAAATGAGCACGGACATTGTATTTGCACCGCTAATGGGCTGTAGGATCACACAAAGACAGGGACGAGATGGTTCTAGAACAGGGCCTGGCATGCGGGCAACCCTCAGGAAACATCGTCTGTATTGTGATCACATGAAGCAGAGGTGGGAGGAGGGGCAGGTAAGAAACCCTCGCTCTGGGAACCTGGGATTGTGGTCCCGTGCCATGCCAGGTGCCTGGTGCCATCCTGTCTCACCAGCAGCCGGGCTGGCTCCTTCTTGACCACGTGTAGAGACCGCTGCTCCTGGGTGCTGCGAGACTCCAAGTGCTCCATGAGGAAGCAGCCTAGACTCAGCCCTGGCCACTGGGAAGCCAAAGCTCTCCACCCACTCTTAGGCACAGCCTGGGCCAAGACTCTGCGGCCCCAGCAGCACCCACAGTACAGCAGACCCCCCGCCGTTCCTGCCTCTGGTCTCTTCAGTTTCCATGCTGGCCGCCGTCCCTGCTCCTAAGACCTGACTCTGGAGGTCCACTGGGCCCCTCTTTGGCCTGGACATGCTGGGGGTAGGGGTGTTTCTGCTCTTCCTGGAGAACAGGCCTCCCTCAGACAGGAGGTGCAGGAGCTGTGGCTCCAGAGCTGCATGTATGGGGCCCCAGGGGTGGACCTGCTCCAGGGGTGATGCGAGCTGTGCAGGGGTCTCCGGGGCTCGGGTGTGGTGGTCTCCATCCACACACCGGGCAGTGCCGCTGGGGCAGAAAGAGCAGGGGCCCAGCTGGAGCAGATTGGGGTCTGGACCTGTGCACCAGCTGAGCGAGCATGGCAGGGCACTGGGCCCTGCCCTCGGCTGCACACGGGCTGGGAAGCAGCGATGAAGGGCTGAGCTAGTGTCAGACATCCGCCCTTGCCCTCCCTGCCTGTGTTTGCCTGCATGGCCCTGAGAGTTCTGGGCTCTGTTGGGATTAACTTGTCTGGACTCCTCCTCCTCCTCAGCCATGATGGCTGTTGATTTCCTGTCTGCATCGTGCGTCTGCCTAACACTGGGTAAACACCTTCCTGTTTGCTTAGGGCTGACCTCAGCTCCGTCCAGCCTTGGCTGGGCCCTTCAGCTCCCCACCCACATGTTGGTGGCACTCCTCTTGGGGTCAGTGCTTGGTGTCCTGATGCAGAGCTCTTGCCTTCTGTGCCAGTAGGATTTGGCATCTCACCAGCTCATCACCCCTGGTTCAAAAGAAAACAGCTTATGGGCAGCAGTGCTGTCTTCACCTTGAAGTCCAGCCTGATGGGCTGGTCAAGCCTACATGTCATGTGGAACTAAGACCCTGAGTCCCACAAAAACAACCTTCAGCCCTATAGACCTGATGGCCCACTGGCTGAGGGAAGATAAGAAGAGCACTGGTCCCACAGGAGACACCTCTAGGGGGGACATACACTCGACAAGTAGGGAGGAAAGAGAAGACTCCGACCAAGCTTGAGAGAAGAAGGTCAACGCCATCAAGATAGAAACAAAGCGTCAACTTGCCAAAAATTGGCCCAAAACTACAGAAATATCTGGGAAATAGGTTTCCTCTGTGAAACATGGGTAATGGGGTGTGCTGTTGTTCTGTACAATAAGGTAGCTCATAATCCCTGGATTTAGGAACCGGCATGAAGGCAGGATGACTTAATCCTGAGATTCTAACAGATGACATCTGCAGAGACCCAGTTTTCAAATAAGGCCACATTCTGAGGCTCTGCTTGGGTGTGGTCTTGGCAGACCCTGTTCATTGCTATGCACGGCACAGCCACTGGGCTCCACATGAGGGCTCTGGTTGCTGTGTACCTCTCAACAGTGGTGACTAACACAGTGACCTGCACAGCCAGTGCCCAGAAAGTGTCCAAAAGTGTCAATGAGGGGTGGCAGGTAGAATTGACAGCCCCAGGATGAAGCCACCCTCCGCCGCGCCCATGTTGGCCTCTTCCAAGACCATTCCAAAGGGCTACACATGGTCCAAAGTGTGAGTCCACCTTCCAGGCTGGGATCACGCACAGCATCAGTGTTTAACACACAACGGCGACGAATGCCTTCGTGCAGCAGATGGGAGATAACTTCGTGCGCGTGGTCCCCAAGGAGAGAGGAGCCTGAGCTGCACCAGGCCCAAAGCTGCACTGACTCAGAAGTGAGCAGCACCAGAGGGGTGAGCTGGGTCCCAGGGCCGGGGCTGCGCTGGCCCAAGAGGGCAGGAGTGGAAGGAGGCTTAAGTGTCTAACCTAGCTCACTGGCTTTGACCCTTTAAGGACAGGACTGGTCCACCCACTCGGAGTGGGGAAGACTGAGGTGACAAACAGATGCGTGAAGGCGGACATGTTCCGTCTGTTTGGATGTTGGCCCTCTTTCTAGTCCCAGAAAATTGACTTATTTTATTGCACCCTTTCACAACCAATTTCATGTGGCTGAATTGAGTGTATTTTTCACCCTGACTTGCTGACTTCTGTCCTATTACGGCGGCCGACGGCCCAATTAGACAGGGCTTGCTCTGCTGTGCCTTCTGACCAAGCTTCTGCCGGGCTCGTGGCCCCCACCAAGTGACAGAACAGTCATCTTTCTGCAAGACATCTTACCTCCTGTCTCCTTGAAAATGCTTCTGCTCATGTGTTATACTTAGGCTTACATTTCAGGGTGTTTTTCTCTCAAGTCCTTGAGTTTGGGTCGTGGGGAGTGGGCCGGGTTGCATGGTTCTTGGATTACCCTTTAGGGTAGGCTACAAACTGGTCCTCAAAGACAGATGCACTGGGGTTATGCTCAACCCCGGGCTCTTGAGAAAGTGAGACCTTCTGGAAGAGCCCTAAATGCAAGTGTGTGCAGCCTTAGAAGAGGGGGGTTGGATTCAGGAATGCACAGGGAGACAAAGCATTGAGGAAGCCTGGTAGAAGCCAGGACAAGGAGAGGCTGATGCTGGCTCTGAAGGGGGAGGCGGGGCTGTGGGCCAAGGGGTGTGGCCGAGGGGCGTGGCCGTCGCCCTGCCGCAGGCCAGGGCATTGATTACTGGGCTGCATTATTCTGGCTTGTGGCTCTGGCTGCAGTGTCCCAGGGAGCCATGCCACCCTCGCCAGGACTGAACGTCGAGTTCAGAGAGACGCTGTATGTGGCATAGCGACATGCTGCACTCCCTGAAGCTTGGGCACATTTGCAAATTTCAAGTTTTTTCAAAATTGAGTTTTCAACTTTCGTCTGAGATACTGTTTAAAACTACTTAGGGTAATTTTGCTACATTAAAATGAGAGACCTTCTAAGTCCCCTATGCAAGGGTCCAGGGTCCTCGATCTGTTAATGCTCGGGGTACCAAGGCCCTGGCCCGACGTCTTCTCAGGGCCCTCTCCTTTCCTTCGTGCATCTCTGGACCATCCCTCCTCCCCTGTCTTATAATGTGCACTGCTGGTGGCGCAGTTCCAGGGCGGAGGTCGGCAGGTTCAGGACGCAGGGAGAGCCGCTGCCTTGGCTCCAGCTCACAGGCAGGAGGCTGGGAGGCCCACAGCCGTGGCGGCCACGCCGGAAGCTGCTCCTGCTCGCAGAGGGCCAGATATTCCAGTTGGCTTGGACTCCTCGGTCGGGGCTCTTACCTGTGCCAGGGCATCTGCTTGCGATTAGCCTACAATTCGGGTGTCGACCCCATGCCGAGACACCGCACAGGTGCCCTGCAGTGATATCTGACCAAGTATCTGGGCACGATATATTTAAAGGAATATTTCAAAATCACACCGAGCTTCCCCTCCTTAACTGCCCATCATTGCAACAGCAGTGTTGATCACTTCTTTTTCTTTGTGTAGACAAAGCCCCACTCCTCCTGGTCCTTCCTTAAAAGTTTCTCCCCAGTAACCCCCGTCTCTCTGCCATCCTCAGGCACAGTACCTGGTGTCATTGCTGCTGTTGCTGAATTTCACCCAAGCTCTTCTCTGGGAGGTGCCTGGCTTGTGCCACCCTCCCCCCCACCCCGTCATTTAAAGCAGAGGCTGTTGCCCCACAGTGTCCTGATGGGAAGCCAGGGATCAGGGGTTTGGCAGCCTCGCAAGGATTTCTGGGCCCTCTCAGGGCAGCTGAAGACCCTGAACCTGCTGAGTCTGGGGAATGTGGTGTTCAAAACCCTTTCGCCTTGGTTCTCTGAACTTGGGGAAACTTCTCCCCTCTTGTTTCTACCTGGAGCCATGCCCAGCTTTCTGTATGACTGAGGGTAAAATCCGGAAAGGTGACGCCTGTCCTTTTATTTCCAGGCATAAAACCTCGGGCAGCTTCCAGTGCAGAGAAGCCCCTGGGAGACGCAGCTTCTCACGTCCCCACGGGGCTCGATCCTCACACTCGCTCCCTTCTTGGTTTGCTCCTCTTCCCGGGCAGTGGGTTCATCCTGTCCCCGTGGAAAGGTGTCAGCACGGCCTTCCATCTCTGGCTCATGTGCATTCAACCCAAGCAACCTTCCTGTACTCACAGGATGGAGCCTCTACTCCGTGACTTCCACAGGCTGTGTTGAAGTTGCTGGGTCCCTGTACCCTTCCCTGAGCTGTTCTCCACTCTGCAATGGGGTGAGGGTGACAGCCACCAGAGGCCCCCTCTGCTCTCCTCTCTCTCTGTCCGGGACTGATCTATCACCCCCCATGCAGAAGGCATCCCACCCTGTATTTGGTGTGCAATGCCATATGTGGGTTGGTGCAGCTGGCTCCCCATGTCACCTCCTCTCTGCGCTGCCTGGCCTGACCCCTCCATGTCTATCACCTCACGGAGATGCAGCCCGGGTTGGCTGGCTGCAGCCCTGGATATGTCAATCACAGAAGTTCAGAGGGCTGGAAACTGCAGACCGGGCTTTTTCCCAGGCTGCGTTTGATGCCTGGGCCACACTGGGGTGCATGCATTGTCTAAGTCTGGAGACGCATGGGTTTTCCACCAGCGCAGGGCTCATTTTGGGGGAGCTGCCGGCCTGTGTGCTCAAGGTCACCCACTGTGCTGTGGCCTGCCAATCAAATGCGCCAGCAATGTCATTCAAGGTCAGAGACGCCGTGACCTGCCAGTCAAAGCCAGCTGGCATCAGGTCCACTTGGCAGGGTGGGGAGAGGTCATGCTCTGTGGTGTGGCTGGTGCGGGTTGGGAGCAGAGGCCACCCCTGGGACAGGAGGAGGAGACAGCAGGGGCGCCCTGAAACGCAGATTGACTGTGAGTCCAAAGAGCAAGCCTGGGAGTGAATTCATTACACACAATGGCTGAGTGTCATTGGCTTAGACT
>PVKN010004109.1:0-34595 GCA_004027915.1 Capromys pilorides
ATCATCATCATTTAGCTATTACATGTGATTACCTTTTGAGCAGATCTTGCAAACCTGATTATTTCAATATCTTAATGCTAACAACTAACTACACTCACGTATTCAAACTCAGTATAACTATGTAGATGCAAATCTGTCAGATTGATTTTCAAAGAAATTTGAGTTCAACAGTTCTGTTGTCTTTGTCTTGCAATCATAACATGATATAGTTAGCTGGCTTTCTTTTCCAAGTATTTTGGATTCCTATAGCCCAGCTTCACTTATTTATTCAAAAAAATTTTAAGTATTCTCAAACTCAGATTTCCACACTTCTTCCCTACTGTCCTACTGTGGGATGCCCATATATTTCAATTATCCTTTTTCTTTCTCCCTGTTCCTGACCATTTCTTACTTCGGGGTCCATGAACTGGAAATCTAAGTTTCAGTTCCTTATACATTCCTGGGATGGGGAGGCAAAGCCCTCGTGTTGCATGTTGTCAAACAAAAGCTCATATTTGTAGGTTTGTGGCTAGAGAACTTGTAGGTGAGTGAGAAGGTGTCACATTACCCATCCGGATTCTAATAGTCCCATGATGGTTCTATAGTGTTGCTCCCCATTTCTAACTAACTCTATGGCAACAGGGTATCATCTAACTGTAATGCATCCTTGGCCAACTCCAAGAAATTCTTCAGTATGTTAAGTATATCATATATGGAGACTGAGGCACAGACATCTAGTAATGTAGTCTTTATCTTGGGAAAAATCAGTGGGGAAAATTGAGACAAAATCTCAGTATCTCTGGGAGGAACCAGGTTGTCTCCTTACTTTAATGCTGCTTAGAGGGATTCTCGTGACTCCTTCGCCTTTTTGATTTCACATAAATATTACAAGATACAGAAACGTTTGGGAGGCACCATTTTCATGATTTTTATTTCTCTGAAGGTTAAACAGAAAGCTTATGTATGTGTATGTGTGCGCGCACATATTTTCAAATTGGACTTTTGTACTCTGGCTTAAAAGCTTTCCATGTTATTTTGATTTAACAAATATTTTCATAATCACCCAAATGGTACAGTTCATGCTTTTGTCATTAAGTATAAACTAAATTTCCTAATGGAAAAATGCACTTTTTCTGGAGCACTGCCAAAAATTGTGTAAAAAAGACATTTGAAGCTTGCTTCCTAAAATATCTGTGTTCATAAATTATCAGGTGTTCGATTAAAACTACAGAACATATTTTTAATTCCTATTGAAATCACTGCTAGTGCCCCTATTTCTATCATCTGTGCACTCTACCTACTTTTCTCATAATTAACATAAATAAATTAATGTATTACAAGCTTCAATATTTGATGCCATGAGTGGTGAGGATATTTAAAGGGAGAAGAAATGTAAATAGGATGAAATTCTTAAGCAAGATTACTGATATGACAGAACTAAAGAGCTTGAGAGTGTGTGAAAAGTGCCTCTTTTCTTCCTCTTAATAAGTCCATTACTTGCACTGGAGCATATTTTAAGGTCCTTTTCATGCTGAATCTGGAGTTGAGCATGCTTTGCATTTCAAGCTTTGTCTAAGAATCAGTAGAAGCCAAAGTTATTTCTGCTTTAAAATAACAGGAGCCCGGAACAGCTAATCTCTTTTCATTCTGAGTTCCTTACATTATTTTACTGGACAAAGTTTGTGTTTGACTATAAAACAGGCCATTCACAACATCTATGAGAAGGAATTTAGGTAAGAATGGAGAGAGATTGTAGGACGTATAAAGACTTTCTCTCCTGAGGCCATTAAGAAATTCCAAATTGGCACTGTTTTTCAATAGTGACATTGCATTAGCCTTGCTAATTTCAATGATTCAGGCTGATAGTGTCTGTTTACCAATCTTCTGCTGAAACCTTCCCATCACCACAGTACGCATGTGCTTCTCAGCTAAGGTGAGATGATGTTTTAAGATAGGTGTTTAGGGGAATGGAAATGGAACAAGGTGGAAGTTTACAGCAGCCAGCACAAATACCTCTCATCAGCTCTTTAAAAAGGGGAAAGTATAAATATAAATATATACCTATACATAGATAGATAGATAGATAGATAGATACATACATACATACATACATACATACATACATACATACACAGATAGACACATAGATAGATACATAGATAGATACATAGATGAGGTCTTTTTCAGTAAGATCAATCCTTCTGTTCTGTCTTTAAGCAGGAATAAGAATACAAGGCACAAAGGATTTGTCACTCCCTTAACTCATTATATCTACCCTTTCTTATGAACTCTGTGTAGCTTTTAGTTGTGCTCATTTCAATAATTGGGAACAGCAAAGAAACCCATCCAAGATTTTTTTTATAGTGGAAACATACTTGCTCTTCATTTCATAAAATGTACAAAGAAACTGACAGCTCATGCAAAAACTCCAGGAGAAAGGGAACTCCTTTTTAAAGGACTATACATTTAAAAGACATTCTCCTAAATCTCTCTTGACTAACTGGCATCTCACATCATGCTGAAAAAATGTACAGAGGGAAATCTTCAGAGTCTCCCTAGCTGAGAGAGTAGAAAGATTGCCCAGTGTTTGAAAGGGTGTCGGGTTTCATTTGA
The DNA here is from genome assembly GCA_004027915.1 of Capromys pilorides. Classification (NCBI taxonomy): domain Eukaryota; kingdom Metazoa; phylum Chordata; class Mammalia; order Rodentia; family Capromyidae; genus Capromys; species Capromys pilorides. Next base: position 2,593 of record PVKN010004109.1, read on the forward strand.
GGAGCAACTGCACCCCACCGCCCTCCCCTCAGATGCTCTGAACACCAGCAAGGCAGGCAGGCTCTGAAAATGAGTGCGGTGACAGTGAACTTCGAGTGACAGGGCTTGGCTGGCCGGGAATCCAAGGGGTTCCGCACTTCCAGTCCACAGATATTGAATCCTGTTTCCTGTCAGTCCGTGAGTGACTGAGGCTGAAGCACAAGCTCACAAGAACCATCCAAGGACACTTAGAGAGAGAAAGACACAGAGACAGAGACACAGACAGAGAATACAAATGGAGAAAGAAGAAAAAAATACAAATGGACATAGGAAAGAGTTGGGAGGAATGTGAAAACATGAGAGATTTTCTGAGGTTCATAATTAGTATTTCCAAAAAGTATTCATGGTTTTCCCAAACACAAAATAACACTCATTCTTGTGAAGCAAAGTACAGTTTACCAATTCAATTTCCATATCTTCTGTCACTTGTGAAATAAGACAGATTTGGTGGTAACAAAGTACTCTCTGCTTACAGGCAGATCACTAAGCGTGATCAAATCGGTCTTTTCCAAGTTTCCATTCTCAAGGTCCTCAGCAGACTCTGCCTATTCTTAGAAGTCCTTTGGCACTAGGTCTGTGCCTGTTTTGTGGCACTGACATAGTCTAGAGGTCCAAGTTGGTTTTGGGGTTCAATCATCCGCTTCATGCACTAGAGTCCTAGAGGCCCAGACTGAGTTTTCTTTAGCTCTTCTTTCACTCCAGCATCCCGCGCAGTAGTTAGCAAAGGACAGAGGCCCAGTGCCCATCCACTGCTGCCCCTCCTGACACCTCTATCATGCGTTCATCTCCTCAGAGGTAGAGAGCTCCTCGGGGGCAGGATCATGGCTTATCCTGTGTCCTACAGTGACTGGCTACATGGTTCCTCATACATGAATAAATTTTTTTAGCGTGTAATCAATGCTTACTGAATAACTAATTATATTTTACTATTTATAGTTAGCATAACCCTCCTATTCACCTATAGGTGCCACATCCACCTCTCAGCCACTTCAAGCAATTATTCATGATCAAACTTCCAAACTGAAATGCCTGCTAAGGACTCTGACAATGGTAACATAGATGAGGATCTACACCCCCCACCCCAAGAAAAGTATTCCAAAAAGAAAATGATAAGGGTTGGGAGAGATTTGAGGGAAAGAAGCTGTAGAGAATGGAGACATGAGTCTGTTTTGAGGGCCCTGTGCCTTCTAAAATGCTGCTTGGCTGGTGAGGGCATGAAAAAGGTGAAACAAACAACAACAAAATCAAATTGAAAAGGACAGTCTCCTAAACTTGGTCTTGCTTTTAATAGTAAGGAAAAATGATTTGAGGATTATTTACCTTATTGTTAGTCAAAAGGGGGCCTCAGATTTTTTGCCTGGGTGACCTTAACTGTAATCTGTCTCTATTGCCTTCTGTTAATACGTGTTCCATTTGTGAGGAAATTATATTGGCTGGAGAGGCTCAACTTACTTCCTCTAATCTCTTGGCATAGAAATTAAAAAAACAATCAGAAATTGATGTCCAACTGGAATTGTGCATAAGAAGAAACAGTTGGAACAAATCAATTGAAGAAAACGATCTTTATTTAAGAAGAACACATCTTCAATCATAGTAATCCCTTTAGTAAATTACTTTCTCAGGTGACATCGCATACCTAATTATAATTTGCTCATTTTCTTTTTCTCTCCTCTTTTTCACTTGAGGCTTATGCAGCTGTGGGTTTACAAGCTGAGCAATGAACCTATGACTGGCATCTAAAAACTCTGCATCAAAAACTTTCTGCAGGTCTTAGGACCAAAATATCACCACTTTTGAAACACTAAACAATTATAAACAATTATATTAAACAATCATATTTTCTTTATATTATATTCTTTATAGTATATTATATTATACTAAACAATTATATTTTCTTTAGCACTTTCTCAACAGATCTGTTTTTCATCTCCTTAATCATTTCCATTCTCTTCTCTGAGAAGTATTCTCAACATCTTAAAATTATGAAAATAAAAAATGTCCTAGGACCGTTGCAGTGGCTTTTGGGGCAGGGGACACTTGGAATTGAACTCAGGACCTCACTCTTGCTATGTATGTGCTGTGCCGCTAAGCTATACCCCTGGCCCCTGTTGACAACTTTGCATACTAGAATTTGCTCCCAATCCTGTATATGTAGCTTAATGTCATGCTGTCAAAAAGACAACGAAATAATAAAAATAATAAAACCTGTATAATGTTGAGGATAATTGGGAGGGAGACAGGCTGCCAGGCTGTTGCAATAGTCCAGCTAAGAGGAAATGAGAACACGATCTAAATGGTAGCAAGCAATGGCAATGGAAAGGAAAGAGATTCACGGAATATCAAAGGAACCGAATTTATAGGATGTGATAAATTCATCTGTTGAGTATGAAGAAGAAGGAATACAGAGTGACTTGGATGTTTCCGGCTTGAACACCCTGGTAGCTAGCAAAAACATTCATGGAGGCAGGGGGACAAAGAGGGGGAGCAACAGTTAGGGGCAGGGAGATGCTGCAGTTGGTGAAATGTTCAGTCTGAATCATCTGGCAGATATTCAGTTGTAAAGGGCCAGGGAGAAGTTTGATGTCTAGAAAGCTGTGTCAACTGTAGATAAATTTGGGGCTCTCCAATCACAGACAGAGCCAGGGGCACGGGTGAGAGAGTCCAAGCAGACTTGTCAAATGAGAACAGTGGAAAAGGGAGGAAGACAGGAGAGATTACTCATCTTTAAGGACAGCAAAACAAAAAGAAGTCTGGGAGTTACCAGAGAAATAAGGGGACAAGGACAGTGCAACAGAAAAGGGAGAAACTAAGTTTTAAGTTGGCATTGGCAGACAATACTGCATGCTGCAAAGAGTTAAAAATAACCTGCTGAAGAATGAGCTTTAACTGGCATGAGAGCTCCTGGTAGGCCGGTGAAGTCCTTTGAAACTACTTTCTGATGTGTTTGCACTCACTGGCAAATTGATTTAAATAAGCACTGAATTGTAAACTTGAAAATTCCTTGAAAGGGTTGAATATTATAGTATGTAAATTATGCCTTAATAAAACTGTTAGAAATGTAAGTGAGGAAAGAAAGAATACGTTGAATGTAGTTTGAGGCAAACTGATTCCAAGATGCACTTTCCAGTATAATCTCCTTTCCCTGATTAATTTGAGAAAATCCCCACGAAAATAAATGACATGGAAGTGCGGGAGGTCACTGGGGGCAGGCACACTTCAGTCTCCACCCGTGATAGCAGTTATGCATTTGACTTGTTTTTAGCAAGCCGTGAACATTACCTCCCGGTGTTCTGTCTTCCTTTAGATAGTAACAGATTGGTTGTTGTAATTATTATTATTATTATTATTATTATTATTATTATTATTAAACATTTATTTCCAGAAGCTTAGCTAAGGTGGCAGGCTATGAAGTCCAACATTTTATCTGATTTTTCTATGGCTGTTGATTGAATTTTAATATGTTTAAACATGGATTCTTCATTGGCCCTGCAATATGTGACATTTCAGCATGAAAATTTCATGAAATCCCATCATTCATTTTGTGAGATTTCCCAGCTGCTTAAAGTATGCTTTTTCCTTCTCAGACATTTTCCTTCTTAATTCAACACAGCCAATCTCAAGAGGAATTTGTCTTCACTAACGGGCACCTTTGATGTATTCTGTAGTTAGATAAAAACAAAACAGAAAACTTCTTGCCCATGTCAGTTAGGCCTGGCGTTCCAATAGCTGTACTTAGATAAAGTGGTCACTTCTTGCCAAGTGAAGCTCCTTCTGAATTGGGATTAGTATCTTCTCCCCATTTTGTACCCCTTCTTAGTGAGATGACTGCCACTCTTTGTAGTAGAATTTTCCCTCTTTGTGTCCTCATAGCTGTGTGTGAGAGCCACGAGGCATGTTTTACCTTTCCTGGCTCCCTCTGCACTTGCCTGCTTTGTTCTAGTGCCCACAGAGGATCAACCAGTTTTGCCCCTCCATTGTCTTCCCTTTCGCTTCTTCCAATCTGTCTTAATCATGCCCCTAAAATTCCTTCCATCCAATGCCTGTTCTTTTCTTGCTGACTCCTGAGTGATGCCATTACACTCTTGCACTGAGCATGCAGCCCACAGTCTGCTACCACTGCAGGTTTCTTGGTGGGAGAGGAAAAGGCTCAGTGTAAACAGTTCCTGCACGGCTTGCTCCATCTTGTACTTAGGCTGTGTCTTCACTTGAGCACACCACACCACCAACGAACATGTCATATCACCTGATATACACTCACATATTGTTGAGAGTTGATTCTTAGCTTAGCAAACTGGCTGGCTTATATGGTTCTTTCCCCCACCTTTGGCATGTCGGTATTTATTCCCCTAAAATTATGTGTGGGTTGCTATGTCCATAGCAAACTTAAAGCTCTCCTCTTTAAACTAGTCACAGTCTCCAAAAAACACTGGCCCCTTTCTTTAAGAGAGACTCTAACACAGTCTCTTTAGATTGCTCTCCATTCTCTGTGTCAAAGGGAGGTATGTAAGGGACACTTTAACCTTCATCCTCACATGAGAACTCTCAAGATCTGAATGAAATTCTAGAATCTCAGGGCTGGAAGGGTCAACAAGAGCTGTTTACTTTTACCCTCCACCCACCCTATTCCATGTTTAAATCCTTTCACCAGCATCTGTAAGAACTGTGGAATCTCTTAAGGACCACCTCCTTGCTAACTGTGAGAAAGCTCTTTTCTGGGACTCAGTATGAATGATTTAAATATTGGACCCAGGACTTTGCTGCCAATCATCTCTAGCCTTGTTTGATTTGGTGTGGTGGCGTGTGGTATGGTTGGTATGCTTTGGTGTGGTATGCTATTTGTTTGTTTTTAAGACAGGGTCTCAGTTGCCCATGCTGAGCTCAAATTTGGGATCCTCCTGCATCAACCTCCAATAGTATGGGGATGAGAGATACACCCAGATTTTATTTCCTTGTAAGTCTCGTTTTCAGATTGCTCTCTTTGTTTTTAAAGTTTTTAATTTGGGGTCAAATCATTCTCCTTTTAGTAAAAAGATATGACCACGAAATGTCAATAACTAAAAAGGCTTAGAGCAAGAAGAAAAGACATAACAAAATGCTTTCAGCAGGTGCAGGCAGGTGGTGTGAGAGAAATGGGGGGACTGAGGTAAGAAGCACAAATGGTACTGAGAGGTAACCAGTAGGGAATGGAAATACTCATGGAATATTAAGAAATAGGTACTAGAAACTCTTCTAGAAAACTTAGAACCCTGATTACAAGTTTAAATCAATGTGAGCAAAAACATAAAAGTATCTTTGTTGCTCAGAGTCTCACTATGCAGTTCAGGCTGGCCTTGAACTCCCTATATAGCCTAGGTTGGTATCCAACTTGCAGTGATGCTCCTGCCTCAGCCTGCCCAGTGCTGGCATTGCAGGCCTGCGCCACCACGCTCACCCACAACGAACATCCTTAACATCCCGAACCCATTCAAGGATGCCAACTTTGCCCCTTGCCTAAGGATATGGAAGAGTGCTGTGAAGACAGGAGAGAGTTTAGTCGAGCTGTGACTAGACAGAAGAGAGGAGTAATTGGACACAGGAAATTAGTTGAAAGAGCAATGGAAAAAGAAAAGAAGTAAATAGAGAAATAGAAAAGGAGGGGCAATGAAAACAGAACTTTTGGGTTAAAGAATTGTATTTATTCTTGTGCCAGCACGTAATTGTATTTTCCTGGCTGGCATCCCATAGACCTCTGCAAAGGGAGTGGGGTGCCAGCATGTGTTACTGCATGCATTGAAGTCTTACTGCTTTGTAGTATTATATCCAAGCAACAGACTTTATTAACGAGACTGTATTTTGATGTCACAGAGACGAACATCAAAACTTCTGTCACTAGCAGCCCTGCCACAGGGGAATAAATGGTGATGGAAAGGCTGGAATGTGGCCCCAGTGTTGGTAGATGAGGAGGCTAGGACAGAGGCCAAAGGTACAGGAATGCAATCATAAAGTTTCCAAGTGAAAAGTGAATGGAACCTGCTCACCAAAAAGCCGGTTTCCTATTCAGTGTGTCACATGGTATGTCAGCTGGTGTCAGCTGCTCTCATAGCAAGGCATCTAGTTCCAGACAGCAAAAGGGAAGAGAGAAATAATCTGTGCGGATTCCATGTGCACTCCGTACAGTGAAAGTGATCGCGTGGGTATCGAAGACTGGCTATTGCTCAGCAGCGCCCTGAAATCTAGAGGTGAGAGTTTGAGTCCCACCGTTGACTTTCAGTGCCAGCCACCATGGGCCCTTCCTTCCTCTTGCCCTCATCATGGTCAGTAGTAGCTCCATCCCCTGAGGAAATCTTCCCTTAGTGAGGATAAATCCTTTGGGAAGATTGTCATGCAAGTAAATAAGCCCTTTGCCTGTGTACTACTAGCTGCCTAGTGTATGCATTCACTCATGCAGCTTTTGGTTAGTGCATTCATTGCATCAGTCACCAAGCATGTTTTTAAGTATCTTTCTTCACCAAATACTGTATGAGAGCTACAGAAGGGAATACCACTCATTTCTTACTTCAGTGGCACTCAGGCTAATTGAGGAAAAGGAACACATAACTAATTCTACTGTGATTCAAATGATAGTGCTATGACAGAAATACAATTATATTCATAGCGAAAGAAAAGTGATTAGTTTGGGCTGAGGCTTCCTAAGAGACATATCATGTAAGCTGAGGCTTGGAAGACACACTTGTTGGAAGAAAAAGGAGATAGAGGAGGGAGAGAAAGACAAAGACAGAAACAGAGGCAAAGACACAGTAAGAAAGGGGAAAAAGGGGCCATCTCAGGCTTTAGTTATAAACACCAGCCCGGGGCTTAGGGAACCCCATGAGAAAGGACATGGGAGAATGAAAATCTCTGGCATGTTTGGCATTGGTATGACTACAATATATGACACCTAGCAAATTATAAGGGCAGTTGAAACACTGAGAAGATGGACTGGAGAAGCTCTTGAATTCCAAGCTTAGGAATTAAGAATCTACCCCGTATACAGTATGGATGCATTAAAGTGCAGTGAGGAAGAAAGTGATGTGCTTCAAGAGGAATGGAATGCTCCTTCCTGGATAGCAGTGGGCATTGGAGAAGAATGGTATCTTCTATAGCTGGGAACAGCTGAGGTGGAGGGCTACAGGCCCCAGGTGAGCAATGGTCAGTGTCCGGAGGGAAAGGTGATCTGCCCATGTGGCTGGGAGGACAAGCACTCCACTGGCTTCAAGATTCAAAGGTGGGAAGGCAGAAGGATGGAGCCAAGATGCCAATGTGCGCTTCCAAGTAAACAAAGAGGAAAATAGACTCAGTTTCCCAGTTCCAGTCTGTGAGGAGGGAGGAATCTCACAATTGGAGAGTATTGGAGTGACAAGTTCAGATGGAAGAGTTTTCATCTTTCATTTATGAGGACACCTGCCTGCTGCTGTTTGCTGGTGCAACATGTCCTCATGCCCAGTCTGAATATCTTTATGGACTTGGTTTTTAATACCTTGGCTGTTGCACAAGTCATTTTCTTTTCATATTGGGCCAGTACACTGCAAGCCTTTTGATTCTCAGGTGTATTTTTTGTAATTTCCACTGTGTCATTAAAATGGAATCTTACTCAATTTTGAGTTTCCCCATCCGTTTAAAGCCCTCATACACTTCATGGACCTCTCTTGTGCTTGGGCTCCAAGGGAGAACAGGCCACACCCTTATTCCCCTGATCCTCAGCAGTAATTGGATTTGGCTACACTAAGTGACATTTTATGTTCCCTACATCCTCAAAGCCCAGAGATGCATACCTCTGTAGCTGTGTCATGCCTGAAATTTATATTATAACCAGCACTCCATGAATCTAAACTATTAAATAATTTTTGGAAGTTAGGAGAACAGAGTGTTTTCTTGCATTTATTGGTTTTTTTAACCATAATTTCAGCTCAGCATCATTTGTGGAAGTTACAAAACCAAATGTTAGTTTCCTGAGGTCAAAATATGTTTAGGAAATTTTTAGCCTTAGATTAGAACCCTTGGCAAAACTTACACCCTTCCACTTTCCCTGATGAAGAGTCAAAATCTGCCCTTTGAGCTTTGGACTGTTGTGAAGAACAACGTAGTGAAAAATGGTCTTACAGGTACCTGAGAGTCCAGTGCAGGCTGTCAGTACATCAAAAGCAGCAAGAACAGAACATCTCAAGGCTGCCTTGAGTTGGAGCTCTGCATGCACCTTCCAACACACTTAGATGCACTTCCTGATTCGGGGCAGATCTAATAGCATTGCTTCTACTTGAGCAGTCAGCACGAGAGCAGATCATTTCCTCCGCTGCCGGTGCACTGCTCTCACCGCAACTCAGTACTAGCCACCCTAAAACTTCCTGCAGACGCAGACGTCACCTGTAAACTTCTCTCAGACACAATCAGCAGCTACTTCTCAGTCTTTACTTTTATTGACCCCTTCACAATATTTGTCTTCAGTCACCCACACTTGTTTGAAATGCTCCCATCCAAAATAGTTACATGCTGGATGGCATCAACAGATAATCCAACTACAGGAGACTGAGGCAGGAGGATCATGAGTTTGACACTAGCCTAGGCAGCGTAGCAAGACTATTTCTGAAGGTGAAAACTAAAAGTCTGGGAATGTAGCTCGGTGGTAGAGCAGTTGCCTAGCATGAACAAGGGCAGGGATTCCACCCTCAGTACAAGAAAAGGCAAAATACCCCCACCACCACCACTACTAAGGTGTCTGTGTTCCCAACTCTTTTTCCCTTTGGTACCTCTCAGACCTGTGCCTTTCCATGGGAATGAGCCAGGCCCTCCTATTGGAAGTAAAGGCTTTGGAGAGCTGGTTCCCATAAGGCTTGGGCAGCTTCACATGAATAGGACTTGTAGACATGAAAACAAGAGTGGCAGTAGTGTGTCACCCTCCTATGGAAGGTGATGAGAATGCTGTGAGGCTGGTGGAGGCCAGCCAGCACCCTCCCTATTGACTTGTCCCCCCCAGGTTGCAGAGTGAAGCTGTTCTTTTCCTGGGAATGGGGCTTAGCTTATGGTGTGCCCAAACCAGTACATTAGTGGTCCATAGTATGGTAAGGGGCTGGGGAGATAGCTCAGCAGAATAAGCACTTGCCTGGCAAGTGCAAGGGCCTGAGTTCAATCCTCAGTTCTGGAAAAAAAAAATAGTATGGTAAGATTATACAGCAGAATTATTTGCTCTTTTTCAAAGAATTCTGTGACTTCTTTTCATCTTTTTTTTTTTTTTTTTTTTTTTTGTACTGCCTCAACACAGTAGTGAGACACAGGCAGTGGTTGAAACCTCTAGAAAACATTATGTTAAAAGGCTGGCTACTCAGAGCCCACATTAGGAACAATTAATGTGCTGTTTGCCTTCCTGATGAGGAACTTATAGAAGAGCTACATCAAGGCACTAATGAGGGCTGGGGAGATAGCTCCATGGCACAAATGCCTCGCTGGCAGGTGCAAGGTCACAAGGTCGAACTCTGGTCCCCGGGGGGGGGGGGGGGGGGGAGACATGAGGTCTTTATTTTCTGGTGCTGTGAATTGAACCAAGGGTCTTCACACCTAGCTATATCCCCAACTTATTTTTTTAATGTTTAAAAAATAACATTAAAAATAACATGGGCAAAGTCTTGCTAAATCTGTTACTTGCCCAGGTAGGCTGGATCTTGTGATCCTCCTGCCTCAGCCTTTAAGAGTGTTGGGATTACAGGCAAACACCACCATACCCAGTGACGAATCAAGAATTTGTGAGGACAAATGTCCAACATGGCTGTTGACAAAGCCCAGGTAACCCAGGTTACCTCACTATACTTTGAGGACCTTTCTACTTAAGCCCTCCGTGCATTGTATTAGCATGACAGTCAATCTTCCTCCTCAGGATCTCAAGTATAATCTGAAGATCCCACTAAACAAAGAAATATATCATGAAATCTTTGATGAGTTTGTGAATGGTACATTTGTACTGTCACAGCCTTGCCTGATTGAGTATAACATAGTGTATGTCCTCCAAATCTGCAAGAGGCAGCATGCCATGGCCACATGTGCCCATGGGGCCCTGTGGTTCCGCCTGAAGCTAGCCATGCTCCAGACTGAGAAGCAGACCTGAGGATCAACTAATAGAGAAAGCCCTTCCTACTCAGTACACCATTGTTGCAATCGAAGATGTCTGCAAGCTGGCACACTGTGCAATGGTACCACTCTAAAAGGACTCTCACTAGACCAGTTAAAAGCTAGAGGCCTCAAGTGTTCTTGTTTCTCCTTGTCACATATATATGAAAAAAAAATCTAGACACCACCCCCCAATGCTCTAGCATCATTTTTAAGGTCATTTCTAAGGTCAGTTTCTTATCAGATACAGTAGTACACATCTATAATCCCAGAATTCTGAGAGGATGGAGTAGGAAAATCACAAGTTCAAGCCTAGCCTGGGCAACTTAGAAAGAACCCTGTCTCAAACTAAGATTTTTTTTAGGGGTAAGGATATAGCTCAATACAAAGTCTTTCCATGTAATGCCCAGTGGGCCCCAAGAATAAAAGTAGATAAATAAATCACATTCTTCTGCTCAAGTCCAGGAAGCCAGTCATTTCACACATTTTTTTCACCGTTGGAGATTGAACCTGGAGCACAGTACCACTGAGCTAACCCCCTTTTCATTGTCTTTTTAAATTTTGAGGCAAGAATTGGTAACCATTCACCTGCCTCAAACTCCCCATAGTGCTGGTTACAGGTTGTGCCGCCACACTCAGCTACTGAACATCTTGAAGTTCACAAAGGAGGAGATGTGACTATGAGAAGAGAAGACTCTGTGCTGAGGGGAGAACAAGGGAACCAAGAGCTGCTTGTGATTCTGAAGCAAATGGCAGAGCCCACAGGGCTTCTGCGGGAATGGGCAGCAGCGTGAACAGTACTGCAATGAATGCAGTTTCCTTGGAGATTCCCCCCATCTTATCCTAGGGGATGCCAGGCAGCTTCCAACATTTCCCATATTCGTGTATTAAGGGGCCAACTATACACAGCAAATGCAAAGCCAGGGATAGCAGTGAAGCCATCTGCCAGTGCAAGCCTGGCAAGGAAGAAACCCCCATGCTTGGCTTAGCAGCAGCTTCTCTCCCCTGGCATTTCCATGGCAGCTCTTCTTTTGGGATGTGCTGTGAAGTCTTCCTGTTGATGTGGGTGAAGCTTCTAAAGCAGTACATCTTTCTCCTTGATGCCTAGCCCTCAGAGCATACCCATTTGCTTGCTGTTAGAGGCTCAGGTCCCCAGTGGCTCGTCCCCCTGGCCGCCAGATTCTTCTGGCTGCCTATGGGGCTGCCTGTGCATGCCTGCCCGATGTGCTATAGGCCCTGAAAATTTTTCCGCAGAGCTTTCTGTGCACTGACTTTAGTGGAAGTTATTAGGCTAAGGTTTAAAACCAAAACCATAAGAGTCTAACATGGATTATTCATTTCGGGGTTTGCTACCCAAGATTAAAATGGTTAAAGAAGAAAGAAACCTCAGAATTGGGGTGCTGATAAGCATCACTAGAGATGCATCCCAGGAGAATCAGTGGGTTGTCCCTACTTGCTTATGGAAGCCCTGTTGGGTGCCACCACATTGGCTGCTGTATGCAGAGGGATGATTACAGGCTGCAGTGGAGGTTCCTCACTGGGCCACAAGAACCTTGGAAGCAGAGGAAAAAAGCTGGAGGAAACTTAGAAGTCATCACTTCACCGTGGTTTTACCAGGTGAGGCAACTGGAGCTCACAAAAGGAAGTGGGTTGTCTGAGGCAAACTACTAAGTCAGTGGTCGAGCTGGGCCTCGAGCCCAGGGCCCTAAGGATTGGGCTAAAGACTGAAATGAGGAGGGCTTACTGTGCTGCAGAACGCAACCTGCAGACCCTAATGAGCCCCTGTTCTTTTAAACAGGGACCGTGTAATCTGCACCACAAAGGCCATGAAGGCAAAATGAGAGTTGGGCTGAGTGTGTGATTACTGCAGGTTGTGGTTCTACCCTGAGGGTGTAGTTAAATTGATTACAAATAGGTACAGTATCTCTGGGGCTGACCTCAAAATATCCTTCCTGTCCAAAATATATCAAAATACATATTCTGGAAAATCACTCAAATATAAAAAATATGAATGACGTAAAGAGAGGGATTATTGCAATTCCCCTAATTTCCCATAATACATCTGGTTCATAGCAAACTGAAAAAAAGTTAATCTAACATATAGATTCAGCTTTCTTTTATTTTCTTTTTTTTTTGTTGTTATTGTTGTTGCATAGGGGATTAGCATTGAATCCAGCATCTTTGCACTGAGCTATATATCTCCCAGCCTATTTTTCACTTTTGAAAAAGCTCTCACTGAGTTGCTCAGGCAAGATTTGAATTTGTTTTTGTTTTGTTTTTTGCAGGACTGGGGATTTAACTCAGGCCCTTGTACTTGCCAGGCAAGCACTTATTCTACTGAGCTATCTCCCCACCCCTAAGATTTGAATTTGCGATGCTCCTGATTCAGCCTCTCAGAGTGCTTATGTTACAGATATGTACCACCATGCACTACTGATTGCTTTTTATGTCTACTCATTGCCGACCCCTGCACGTTGTTCCCATAGGCTTCTTGTTTTTCCTAAGACAAAACGTCTGATGTGCCTGTGACTTAGGGCTGTCCACCACAGGTACCAATGGTCTTTCTAAAAGTGGAAATCAAGAGCTGGGTGTGGGAGGGCACGCCTATAATCCAAGTACTCTGTGAAGCTAAGGCAGAAGGAACCTAGGTTTTAGCCCAGCCTGAACAATGAAACGATTTAGCAAGATCTTGTCTCAAAATTATATTATATATGCAGTTGGGAAATGGCTCAGTGCCAAAGCCTTGTGTTCAGTCTGCAGTACAACAAATAAAACAAAATAAAAGAACTCCAATGGCTCCCTGTTGCTCATAGAATAGTTCAAATAGCCTTTTTGACCCACCTCTATTTAGCCCTGATTGGTCCTTCTTGCCTTATCTTTCACCAGAGTCACCTCTGTTATTACATATGTACAAACTCCCCACCCCCAGTTCACTATGTGGCATCTCAAACCATAGAGGCTGCTTGTCCTAGCTATGTTCTCTAGTCCTGGAGATGTTGCCCAAATTGACCTCTCTGTCTGGAACCCCCATGTCATTCATCACTGCTGCAGTTCTACCCACCCACCATGGTGTAGATTCTATCTCCATTGTTCCAAAAAAAAAAAAAAAAAAAACCTTCAGAGCCTTCTATTTTTATCTCTTTCTTCTGTTCCCACGGTGTTTTGCCTGTGTCTTATTTGAGCCTTTTCAACTTTTGGCCAAGTATGAGGTTGGTTTGTCTGTGGGTCTATTGCCTTTGCCAGAGTGTGGGATTCCTAGAGGCAGACACTAAATCTTTTTCTACCATTCTAGTTAAGTTCTTGGAACATCATAGGCTAGCATGTTGAATTAAATTGAATTATATTTCCCCTGTTTATGAATGGACCAAAATCCTATTTCCTCTACCTCTCTTACTGCTTCCTTATTATAATAAGCTGTCCCCTTCATCTCTAATCCTCATCATGGTAGCCCAGAACCCCAAAGCAGCTTTGCTGGGATTCCCCACAATTTCTGCCACAGAAGCCAGACTGTGGGCTTGGATGATAAGCCAACTTTTGCTGCCCCTGAGTTGAGAACCTCAGCTGATCTATAGCCACAGTGTAGAGTGCAGGAGAGAAGCATCGTGAGTACTGTTGGGTGCCCTTTGTTTCTGAAAGACTTGGCTGAACTAAAGGAGGATTTAGAAAGAAAAAGTCAAGCTTCTCAACTTTTCCCCACCTTATAGCTGTTGTTCTTTGTTCTAATTAACATAGAAGCAGTAACTTTTGTCCCTGTAAGAACAATTTTATAATCTCCTATTCTCATAACACCTTGTTATGTCCAAGTGGGGCCAACAAGATACAAAATTGTCACAGCTTGACAAACTGCCTTTGTTGTTCTGCCCACCCGCAAGTTCTGTGCTAAAGCCCCATCTCCTTGATCAATTGTATAAAAACTGAAGCTTTTCCTTTCTCCAGTGCTCAGCCATTTTGGACAGGAGTCCTGCTGAGCCAGGTGTACACCCAACTAAGTCCTCCTGATCCCCCATTCATTTCCCTGATCTCTTGAATTCTGCAACAGAACTTTGGACACAAAGTATCTAATGACCTTAGCCATCATTGTTGGTTTTCTCAGGAAAATAGAACCGATGCGATGATTCCCATTCAGAGATCCAGTGCCAAGGCTCTCTTCACTATTTCAGAGTTTAACAAGGCTACTTCATCAACTCTTACTTAATCAAGGTCAATATTATGCTGGAAACATTGGCTTTTCCCATGGTTTTTAGAAGATTGCCTTGGCAGTATATATTTCACTAAGTTACATATATATGCATTACGCTTGGGATACAATGCAGAACAATAATTAGAGGCCATTACTATGATTTCCAAACATTGGGTCCAAGAGATAAAAACAACAAAAAGTGAGTGGACTCAACAGAAATGACTGGGTTTAGCAAAACTACTGGGTTTATCATAACTGCTATAGTGAACAAAATGGTTTAGTATTAGTGAATTATTTGACAAGCAAAATAAATAGAAGAGGAGCTGAGTGGTTAGCATTAATAGATGTTGTTTCATCTTGATCCTGGGCCAAGAGCATCATCCGGAAAAGGAATCTGGAGGTCACACCAAGTGTGCTCTCATTCAGGTCAGCCCTAAAAATACCCCACTTCACTTAAGTGGAGAAGCTGCTCCAAGACTTGGGGCTGGCTTTCAACAGATCCAGCCATATGTGTCTCCATTTTAGTGAAATCCAATCACACCTAAGCCTGTGCTATCCTTGCGGACTGACAGCTGACCTCAGCCTTCTTGTGGGCCCTGCATAGTTCACCTTTCAGAGAAAGAGGTCTGATTTCCAAGTAGAATATTGCTCTTCATTCTTTTTCTCTTTCTGATTTCCTTGTTTATATGTATTTATTTGAAAGAGCTCTACATTATAGTCTGCTAACTTGCTTTTCCCTTGTTAAGAACGTTTTTGGAAAACTTGATTTGAGTTATGATCAGAAAAATAAAACCTTTCTGGTTTGAGAGGCATAAACTGCAATCAGATCCATATATATTGTTAAAAGTTAAGACATCATTTCTTTGCACATCATCAAAGAAAAATTACAAGGGCTGGTCAAATAGCTCAGTGGATTAAAGCACCTACAAGCAGGGGCCAGTGGTTCGATCCCCAGGCCTGTCGTGCCGGTCCTGCCTCTGGGGAGTGCTGAGACAGCAATTGAGACTCAGTGTGGTGGTGAGGATCTGTAATCCCAGTTTTTGGGAGGCTACAAATAGGGATCACTACAAATATGATCTAGTAGTGAGACCCTGAACACCCTGTAGACCCTTCCCTAAAAAAAATTACACCTAACTGCAAAACAGAAAATTAATTAATACAAGACAGAGGATATGAACTGTTATCCTCTGAAAAATAAAATTAATAAGCTAAACCAGAAAACGTTGATTTGTGCTAGTTCTCAACTCCATATAAATTAAAGAAGCCTTGACATATTAGCTTAAACAGCCCCTTTTTGGACCCCCAGTGGACATATAGTAAAAGTGGTTCCTGCATCATTGGTGCTGGCTTATACATTGCAGAAATGTTTTGGCAAAGTGAGGTTGCCTTCTGTGAAGTTGGACCTGCTAGCTTTGGTCACCTTGATTTTGCTTCCTGACCTAGCTAGAGCCAGTCTTAGAGCAAGCTTGGTCCTGACCCTGCTCTGCACATATCCTGAACCAGCTGAGTCCCCACACTTTCTTCCTGTGACCTACAAATGTTCCATGCCCTGTAAGAAGAGCCCTTCCTTCCCCTTCCTTCCTTCCTTCTGTAGAATCCCAGTCATTTCCTCTGGGCCTGTTGCTGTGCATCTCAATGTCCCCAAAGGATCTTTCCAGATCCCTTGGCCACAGCACAGTTGGCTGGCTGGCAGGGTTGCTCATACCACATCACCTTCACAAGATATAGAAATAGAAACATTGACAACAGCATCTACAGAAAGCCAGGAGAAGAGGTTGATGTCTAAGTCTGAAAAAGCAAATCTGAGAGCAACTGAGCCCTGTGCCAGGGCCAGTGATCTTGAATCTCCCAATAAACTATTATCTTTAGGTTTGCCTTTTGGGAGGCTTTTGCATTAAGCCAAGCTGAAGCTATCCACTTTCTTTCAGAACTGTGAACCCATAAATGAGAAACAATCAAAAAATGAAAGGCCTTTACCCACTTGCCTCTTCTTAGACCTCATTTTCTTGGTACTAGTTTATATCCTATTGAATAGGTCCATTTAGCTTTGAGGGAGGGTGCTACGGGTGACAGAAAGACCTAATAGATAAAAGAATTACTTGGGAAAAATAAAACAGATTCAACAGCAAGTGACCCTGTCTTAATCAAAGCTCTCAGGATGAGGAAATCTATATGGAGTACTGAGCTCAGGCTCAGGGAGTTTACAACACCCCCTCCTCAGCCAATATCCAAGGACACATGCATGGTCACCCACACATAACATTTTGATAACAGAGAGATGTGGCAAAAATGACCTTCGCTTCAAGCACAGCCTGGCCTGAAAGGAGAGGTTGTTGATGTGTATGCGCCTTGGGGCGTGGGTGGAGCAGAGGCGCCTGCAGGCCCGCATGCTTCTGACGTGCTCTCTGGGAAGGAGCGTTTCCAGCCCTCCCCTCCTTCCTCCATATCTATATCGTTCTCCTCCTCCTTCCTGTCTCTTGGCACTCTTCCCTCTCAAGAAAGAAAAAAAAAAAAATCAAAGCTGGGACTTCCCAACAGGGCAGACAAGTGCTTCAGCTGTGAACAGTGTACACCCGATGCTGCACTTTATCCCGCATTTCAAATCCTTCTCTTCTTTTGGCAGAGCTGGCTTATGATCTGGATGTGGACGAAGCTCCTGGGAGCAAGCAGCATGTGAACAAGAAGGACAGTGAGGTCACCACCTCTCACAGTCTCGGGAATACACTGTCGCCCCTGAAGCTCCTCACCAGCATGGCTGTCTGCATGATGTGTTTTTTCTGCCTGGTACACTGACTTCCTGTGCCCAGCAGCCGTGCTGCCCTGCAGCACCTCGTGGTCCTCCACAGTGGGAGCCACCTTCTTATTTTTTTCTATTTTTTTTAAGCTTACATACCTCCTCCAGCCATTAAGTAGAAGACTAACTTCGTGTTATGTTTTCGAAAATCAAATGGTATCTTTATGAGGAAGGTGAATTTTAGTGGTAGTATAGATTGTCCTTTTGCAAAGACAAAAAAAAAATCCATCAAGTTGTGCCAAAATATTTTCCTACATTTGGCTATTTCTCTCTCTCTCTCTCTCTCTCTCTCTCTCTCTCTCTCTCTCTCTCTCTCTCTCTCTCTGCATGGATTTCTTTGGAAAAAAATAAATGTTCAAATAAAAACGTATTGAGTCTTTTTTTGTAAACCATCACATTCTTCTCTGTCACCTGACCTGTTCAGGATAATCCCATCCAGCCTGAGTTAGGTCCTTGAAACTCACCTCTACGCCTGTGTTTTGGATGAGTATCAATCCTGGCTCCAAACCCCAGTCAAAGCCACTCCCTTCTAATACACACCCAAACCGGTCTCCATTTAGAAACCTTAGTTGGAGTTTCTTGCCTATGAGGACAAAGGTACCTCAAAAGAATTCACAATGTAGTCATTCTTCACAAATTTCACTTGCCCAAGTAGAAAATATTCTGTGTGGGCCATGTCCAAGTCACACAATCAATATTCCCTTCCCCCAATTGGAGACAGGGGCTTAAGTAGCACAAGCAAATAATGCCCCCCTCCCTCCCCACTGCAACTGTCTCAGGCTTGCTCTATATCACCCCTCTCCAGGGGCTGCCACATGGGTCAGTTTGCAAAAGTGGTCATCAGCAAACTCTTTAACAAGTAACTCTCACTCTTGGCCTCATGTAGGCTTCTTCAGTATTCACTTATTTTTCACCTAAGTTTTACGAACCTACTGGCTTCCAGGTGCTGTACCAGTTTCTGGAGACAGTGGCCAACCAAGCAGATGTTATCCCTGCCCTCACAGATCTGAACGTCTGGCACCAATTGTAATTTCAATGCTTGCTTTCCATGAATCATAGCCTCAGGAATATTATTAAAATCTGGTTTTTGCAGTATAACATCACAAATAATTATGGTACATGTGGACACTCAGATATTCTGCTGCCAAGGAGTTGTCATGTATCATTTATATAATGCTCAACACATTGCTTTTTTGCAAGATCATATCAGTAGAAGGGATCCTTGATTGCTTCTAAAAGATGACAACTCCCACCTCATCAGTATAAGAATGAGATGCAGGAGATGGATATAAACACTGAGGAAGAAATAGGAAGTCCCCTTTGGATCGTAGAGGTGGCACCAATAAAGATCTCTGGGTTTGGTCCAGTGGAAGGGGTTCGCCTTGTGGACCCCCTTGTGGTCATCTTGTAATTTCTCCCAACTTATCATCTCCTCTCCCACCGTTATCAACCAACACACTTCTGTTGATCTCCTGAAGAGTATGGGATTCCAATATCCAGTGTTGGCCTTTGAAGAGATGGTCGCAAACACAAGTTGGAAGTGTTTGGTTTAGCTTTTCCTACATTTGGTTTTGTTGAAGTTGAGACCACAATTAGTTGCATTTGTTAATATGACTTTTGTGATTTGTAATAGCTGATAAGACGAAAAGGGAAATAAGCCAGTTGTCGCTATCTTCCAACCATAATTATTTCTGCATTTGAATGAGGTTAGTAAGAACCTTTGGTCTTTGGTTATAAAACCAAAACACTGAAAAGATTTAGTCCTTGGACTCCAACCTGAGATTCTAATATTGGACCAGAAAAACTGCCCCAATAACTTCACAAACACGCTTTTCTTTAATCTGGCAAAAATAATCTGCAGCTTTACGACTGTGTTTTGCTCCAGCATTCAAGAAGACCCAGGCTTAAAGTCCCTTCCTCTATCCTGGGAGGTGTAGGAATGGTCTGTTTTAACACACTTGTCATCCACTTCTCCTCTCCAAACCTCATTTTCCCTAATATGAAGTAGAGCATTAGTACAAGACTGTTATCTCCACTGTTCATTTTGTGGCACTATTGGCCTGAAAAGGCAGTAAATATTGGTCCCACTGCCCAATCTTGGTGTCATGACTGTGTTGTTCTTCACAATGCCTTCCAGGATCCTGAGTGCTGAGGTTGTATTGGACATGCTTTAGTCCCTAATACCTTACCCACTGATAAGACAAAATACACCCAAAGCTAAAGATGAAAGATTTATTATAATTCACAGTTTGTAGAGGTTTCAGTCCACAGTTGGCTGGCTTCAAAGCAGGGTGGCACGTGGCAGAGGGGCATCATGGAGAAGGAACAATCCATGGGGGGCCTTTGCAGCAAAGTAACAAAAGCAGCCTCAGTGGCCTGCCTGTTTTTATTCCTTTGTTGCTGCCCACTGTTTGAATGGCCGCACTCATACCTAGGGGGTCTCTCCCATTATCCACACCTAGAACTATTTCCAACCAATCAGTGGGCTAATTTAACAATCACATACCCTTAATCCCAGAATCATACAGTTAACCTCAGCATCATGCCCCCCAGATCCAGCCACTTCTGAAAAACTCCACCTATGACCACAAGTAGCTTCGAAGGACATCTAGACATGAGCCATAGCAGCACGGTATCTAGTGTCTGTTTTGTTTCATTTTCTGATGCTGGAGACTTGCCTATGCTAGGTAATCATTCTACCACATACCTACACAGTGCCTGCCTGAGGCACTCAGACTGAGGTCCTGAGTTCAATTCCTGGTATGCACCCGACAAATGGATAACCATAGACTTATAAAACACAGAAACTCTACTATCCCCTATTGGTGTTTAGTATTTTGTCAATAGCCTATCTCTATTAGATTTTGTTGATGTCTTTCCTACTCCCTTATACTTTCTTATTGCTGTAGTTCAGAATCCAGTTTCACAGCTAACTGGTGGCTTTTCGTCTTTGAGCTGTGCATTCTACCCTTTGATTTAAGCTTTGCACACGTGAATAACACTAAGACGACTATTTTATTGTTAGTAGCCAGCAACTGGGTAGTTGCTCCATGTTCTTAGAGATTCCCAGAACTCTTCCTCATTGGAAGCCCACGTGCATTCCCAGTGGCTCAGCTCTGGTACTTGAATAACAGATTTTGAATCCCTAGGCTGAAAGGGGTGCTACAGCTTATGCCACAATCACTGCTCCATCACCTTGTAAGACTGGGCTCTCACTGGACCTCAAAGTAACCAGCTTCATTACGAGGCACCTCTAGCTTATAACAGATGCCTTCTGTTCAAGGGGAGAAAGTTATTACAAAAGAAACATGTGAAAATAATAGAAATTTTAACTTACAGTGATATCAAATTTTAAAATGGCATTTGCCCCATAATTCTATGCCCCATTTTTATAGTTTAAATGCTGAATGTCCTCAAAGATCTATGTGTTAAACACTCAGTCTCCAAGATAGAGCTATTAGGAGATGGAGGAATCTTCCAAGAGGGAAAGCCTAGTGGGAAGTCTTAGATCATTGGGCACTTGCCCTTGAAGGGAATTGTGGGATGTCTAGCAGCCCCTTCATTCTCATCCCAGCCATTAGGTGAAGAGTTTCACTATGCCATGGGCTCCCACAATGCTGGATTGTCCACTATGGTGGCTCAGAACAATGGGGCTAATTGATCGTAGATCAAAACTTCCCAAACTGTGAGCCAAAATAAGCCTTCTCTTTTTATAATCTACCTGTCTTAGTTGTCTCGCCACAGTGATGCAAAGCTGGCTAACATACTCATAGATAGCTGCTAGTAAGTTTTTATAGTAGTGAGCATCAAACCCAGGGCTTTGTGTATGCTAGGCAAGAATTCCACAAGTTTCCAGCACCTACTGTTAAATACAATAGTTATATACTTCCAATAACTTTTCTCTTCCTAACTCCATATGCATATTCACACATGAGATTGAGATAAACACATTTCTATATTATGAACCAATCTTTATTAGGTTGAACCAAAATCTCCCCATCATTTCCACTCATTGATCTGTTTGTTCATGTTCCATGAAGAGCAACATGAGATCTAGATGACCCCACTCTTCACACAGTAAATTTTAATCACCGTGTGGCTCTGAGTTGTTTATATTTTAAACATATCTTTCCATGTTGTAAGCTTCTTCAACTCTGCCCCGTATTCCAGCAGGTCTGGGATCCTCATTGTTGTGAGAATCAAAGCTGAGGCTGCGGTGCAGGCGGAGCCTGAGCAGAGTGGACTTTGGGTTGGTAGGGTGCCACAGAGGCCCTGGACCTCCAGCAGAGCAACGCACTAGTGCACAGGCTCGCTGAGCTGCCATGTCACACTCCAAATGCCTGACGAGTGTGGGGCCAACTTAAACACTCAGATACTTTGACAAGAGCATCTGCCAAGCCAGCATTCTTCTATGACACAATTGCGTAATTGATCTTTTTAAAAAATTCTGAAGACTTTTGACCTTGTCTACATATTGTGCAAGACACTATACACTCTGTGTGTGGGGGGGTGTCTATGTCAGTGTGTGCGTGCGTGCATTTATATATATACACTGGGGTACAGAAATTCTTCTTGCCAAGGCACCCAGGCTATGACATGTTTGAAAGTCCTCTTACAGAATCGCTGTTGGGCCAGCTTCATTTCTTCATAGTCACTCCTTGTTACAACCAAAGTAGTATTCTTCAGTTTGATCACCCACCTTATTCGCTAGTGTTGCTGGCTAGCAGCTTTAGCTGTTTCCAAAAGACAAATCTGCTGTTAAGAAAAAAGTCTCTTCTACAAAGATTACTAAGAATGTGCTGTGGATGATGGATTTTTTTCCAAAGGAAAGGTCCAGGAAGTTTGAGGACACTCTTTGTCACAATGATTCCCTCACAATGATGCTTCTTGGAAATATACTCTAAATTAACTCACTTGAATTTGAAAGATCTATAGGATTAGTCACAGGATCAACAAAGTAAGCTTACTGCTTTTTTCTCACTCACATATTTATAAATTAATATACTAAGTTTGAAAGATTTATGTCAAGCCACATCCACCCTGCATATACCTGTAGTCCCAGAAGTCTATAAGGCTGAGGCAGAAGAATTCTAAATTCAAGCCCAGCTTGGGTAACTCAGTGATTTAGCAATACCCTATCTCAAATAAGAAATACAAAAGACATACAAGTTTAAATATCACATGCTGCCTCTTATATGAGAAACCCAAAATATAGAGAGCAAAATAAGATAGACACTAGAAAAATAAGAAATAGGAACTCTTTTTGAAATGGAAACGGAAATGAGACCAGGAAGAAGAGGAAGAGTGGGGAGGGAAAGAAGATGACAAAAGGAATTAAGATGTCTTATATATGCATACAAATTCCCTGCTCTCAATGTAATCATGTGATGCAAACATGCTAACAAAAATAAAATTAAAAAAAAAAAAGTTGAAGGCATAGCTCAGTGCAAAGACCTTGGGTTCACTCCCTGGGGGGACAGGGGAGACAGACAGACAGACAGACATATTAAGATCTTACTAAGATCTGTCTCAAAAAGAAAAAATAGAACTAGCAGATTATGCAGTATCTAAAGAGTCTCATGAATTATTCCTTCATCAAATGATCTGAGGTGAAAGAAATGGTTTTACTGGTTTCTTATGCAAAACTTGGTACAGGCTCTTCACAGCCATGAGGACTGCCATGGGATGGTAACCTATTTACTGTTCTCATCTATGTCCTACCCTTCCAGGTCAGGACATTTTGATGGTGTACTTCCCATCTCTGCTACTTCCCATCTCTGAACACAGAAAGAAAAAGAAAACCCACTATAGTGTGGCTAAAATTGGCAAGACACTGAATAGTCTATCCCGCATTTTCATTGTTTGAATGAACTAAATAAAATACATGCCCAAAAGATGATATACACTATACAAAAATGCAGGCCAGCTAAAAGATATTTGTTGAAAACATTACAATATTTGCCTTTGTGGAGAAGGAAACGGGAGGACGTTTTGAAGATGAAAAGGAATCAATTAATAAATCACACAAGCAAGTGAGGGGCCTTGTCTAGATGAACTAGGATGACACAGCATGAACACAGCAGTAGCTTTAACTGAGTCCTTTGCACCTGAGGCAGAAGTAAGAACAAAATCAAAGATCAGGAAAGAAGGAGGAGAACAGCTCACAGGGGAAGAGGCCACAGGAATCCAGGAGAAGCAACTTGTCTCTGGGGCCTGGTACACACTAGGTGCTTGATAGATACATGTTGAGCAAATGTCCTATATCAGGTCACTTGAGACTATTGTCTAAACAAGTGCACATTTGGTTAAATACCATAATTGATATAGTGTCCTTTACATTTTTGAGGTGACCTACTACTCCAGCAAAGCTTCAGTTTATAACAATATATTTATGAGCCGCTTCGGACAATCTTTATAGCTTTCTTTTCAGATAATGTCATAATTTTCTCTTGTTGCTGAGATAAGATGCCTGATGTCCAAAATTAAGGAAGGAAAGGTTTATTTCACTCACATTTTGTAGAGGTTTAAGTTCATCATCAACTGGGTCCCAGGCAGACTGGCACATGGCAGAGGGCAACTGTTCGTGGCAGTAGAAGACAGCAAAAATCGTAAGTGCAGAAAGGGAGAAGCACAAGAAAAGACTCTTTCCGTCTCTTGTATTGTATGCAACCTACCCACCCTAGAGTGGGAGTTACACTGATACCCATAATCCCGGCATTGGATCAGGAATTAATCACAGACTCTAGAAGTCCCCACCCATGCCAGCATGAGGATTTGGGGGGACATCTAGATACAAACCATAATAGGTGAAATATCTCAGTTTTTAGCACCATTAGGCAATGGAATTGGCAAGTTTATTTTGCTGTGTTGAAGTCTTTAACACAAATATAAACAGTCGAATCCAACCTCTCATGTAGATGTAGGAACTGAAGCTCAGGGCAGTTAAGAGACTTGCATAAGGTCACGCAGAAAGGTGAGTACAAAGTCAGGACTGATTCAATCGGAGCCTTTTCGATCACATTCCGTACACTCTGTCACTGTGAAAGAGCAGAATTAACAAATGATCCCATCGGTGAGGCAAAGGCTGTTTGCTGAAGTCTGGGCCCATGCACAGTTGTTACACCGATCTGCATTTTGATCCTAGTGGCAGTTTATTTTTTAATCCCTTATCTAACACAACACATTGCCTTTCCAAATTAATGCATTCAAGCCAGGGCCTGCTTTGAGACGTTTAATGTTGCCTTTACAAATGAGAACCTGGGGTGCGGGAATTCCATCATCCTCCTGAAGACTCCCTGTCACAACGAAGGCATTGTTCTCTTCACTGCACTGTTTGGTCCCATGCCTTTTCTGTAAGGTGTTAGGTATTTACTTTGTTTTGTTGGTGCTTTTGTAATCAGTCTAGACATGGACCTGCTCTGAACCATCCAGCGGGCAGAGAAAACTCCCACAGTGGAATTAGGTAACCCCTTTTAAACTACTCTCTCTTGGCAAGCTAGGAGGTGACCCCTTCACCTGGCCCCTAAAAGCCAATAAGAGCATGAAAATGACCACAGAAAAATTGAATTCACTAATGGAAGAAACAGGAAATATTCTTTCTGCAATTATATCCAGGACCACCATAACTTTTACTTAGGATAAAACAATACTTAGGATAAAATTGTTGCCCATATTTGTTGTCTTAGCAGGGCATTAAATGCTCTCTCTTTGGAAAAGAAAATTTCTGTTTTACATGGATCACAGAGACTAGTTATGTATCTGTTTCCACAATTGAGGGTCTATAGATTTCACTTTAGTATGAGGAACTAAAAGTATAGCAAGATAAAAAACATGGGGTACAGCAGCACATAGATCACTTGCATTTAATTACAGTAGTTTTTATTTGCTATCTTGATGCAAATTGTTTTGAATTTCCATACTATCACTGATTAAACAGAAGTGTGACTTATGCTTTGCCTGTTACATCCTGGATCGCAGCTACTTTTTCCCTCATAACACACTGTTGATAGTAACAATGTAGATCCTTCCAGAATATCTGAAAAGGTATGTTTTCCCTGAGAGTCTGTGAGAGTAGAGGCGAGAAAACAGGAATTCCAAGTGAGAAGTTGTCCCCCAGGTCTGCAGTCAATGAGATTATTCAGCCTGGAATTTGACAGAGCACTCAGCACTGTGGCCCTTGGAAGCTCTACTGAAGGTGTTTATGGAGTGGGCCTCGATTTGAGTGCTCAAAGATCTGGAAGTGGTGTGGAAACCACTCCTTTACTGCCAGACAAGCAGTATCATGGACTTCACATTTATACAGCAGCAGGCTGTATACATTGGGATTATAGATGCACGCCACTATGCTAGTCTCAATCACCATCTCAGCATGCCCAAAAAGTGGGGCCACCAAGGGCCACCCAAATGTGAAATTAATAAAAATGTAAAATGCAAACATACCCTCTATCAATAAAGTATTTGTTAGTATCTTAGCAATCACTTAACTTATGAAAACATATAGCTTTCTTTCACTTTACCAAGAAGAAATTTTACTGCCCTATACTTTTCTAAGATTCATTTATATCTATAGTCACAAGGACACAACAACATAAAACTGTCTAGGAAAATGCAAGGTGTGGTGGCACATACCAGCACTCTAAGAGGCTAAGGAAAGAGGATCAAAAATTTAAGACCAGCCTGAGGAATTTGTCAAGACTCTGCCTGGAAAAAAGAAATTAAAAGGGTATTGGGGTTCAGAGAGTGTAGCTCAGTACAAAAGTCCTGAGTTCAATCCCCAATAACATCCAACATAATAATAGTAGTAGTAGTAGTAGTAATAATAATAATGATGATATCTGGAAACAGCACATAGTCACCCTCTGGCTGACTTTTATTCATGAAGCACAGCACCATTAAGAACACTACAAGAGCCAGCCAGATAGGGCAGCAGACTAAAGCACCTTCTTAGGCAGAGTACAGCAGCTGGGGTTCGATCCCCAGCGTGTCGTGCTGGCCCCACTTTTCCGGCACGCTGAGATGGTGATTGAGACTGGCATAGTGGCATGCACCTGTAATCCCAGAGCTTGGGAGACTGAACACAGGCAGATCACCACAAGTCTGATCTGTGTACTGAGCCCCTGCAGACTCTGTAATAAACACATTTAAAAAAAAAAAAATTACAGATTCCAGGTAGCACTGAACTGGCTACTGTCAGGGTGGCTCTGAGGTTCAGATGAGGGAATAAATAGGGAATTATTTTGGAAAAGCTTGATAAAACCCTGTTATGATTTATATCTAAATCTACCCTTCCCCAAAGGCTTTGTGCATTCAAATGCTGGACTTCTAGGAAATGATCAAATCACATGGGCGATACAGCTGACTTGCTGTTGGGAGGTGGGGCTGGTCAGAGAAGGCAAGTCACACAGGCCTGACTGGGAAGTATTTGTCTCCCTACTTGGCTCCCCACATCTCTCTCTGTCTCTCTGTCTCTCGCTCTGCCTCTGCCTCTGCCTCCCTTCCCTCTCTCCCCCTCCCTCCCTCTCTCCTTCTCTGTTTCCTGGATGCCATGACATGAACAGCTCCCCTCTGCCAGCCCCCTCTGTGGTCCTGTTCCTGCCTTGAAATCAGCCAACTCTGTACGGTAACTATGACCCATAAGAAACCTGTCCTCCTTTGAGTCGCAGTTTCGAGTATTGTGTCTCTGTAACTAGAATATGATTAAGACAGTCCCTTAGAGGGTTTTGAGAACACCAGTACCACATTTTTTGATGCAAAGAGAGCAAGACATGGAGAACCCCTTGGCTTGCCTGAGGAGATTGGGAGGCCCTCACCATTGCGGGACTCTCGTAGCTGTCCAGGACTTCCTGACTTCTCAGGAGTCTTCCTACTGGGAGTAGGATTCTCCTCAGCCTCACATGGGCAGTGGTCTTCATAGAAAAGAAGTGTCACATTTCAGAGGAAAAGGCTTACTATTTCCAAACCTCCCCCTCCTTTCCTTTTCTCCTCACATTTGAGAAAGACATGTACCTTCAGAAAGAAGATACTCAGGGCCAGGGAGATAGCTCAGCAGGATAAGCACCTGTCTGGCAAGCACAAGGTCCTGAGTTTAATTCAATCCCTGGTACACAGAAGAAGATAAAGAAAGAAAGAAGAAAGAAAGAAAGAAAGAAAGAAAGAAAGAAAGAAAGAAAGAAAGAAAGAGAGAGAAAGAGAGAAAGAGAGAGAAAGAAAGAAAGAAAGAAAGAAGAAAGAAAGAAAGAAAGAAAGAAAGAAAGAAAGAAAGAAGAAAGAAGAGAGAATGCTCAGACGGACACTTGATTGAACAGTCTGTCTTCATCTAAGGCTGAGAATCAATGTTCCCTTTGAAAGGAACATTATAAAAAAATTTCAAATGGTCAAGGCCAGGAGTCCACCTGACTGTTGCAAAAATGTGTTCTGAATCTATATTCCCTTATCTCTTGATTCATTTCTCTAAACGGCCTTTTTAAAACCTTGCCACTAGTACGATTTTGCCTAACAAGGCAGTAGGAATTCAGTCCCCCTATCTTTTTTTGAGGGGGGAGGCTCAACACTGTAAGACCTCAGATTCTCAGATTCATTCCACCTGTTTCTTCTCCTCCTCCCTCCACCAAAACAGACTAAACTCAGGCCTTCGCACTGAGCTACACCTCCAGCTCTTTTCATTTTGTATTTTGAGAGATGATCTTGCTAAATTGCCAAGGGTCCCAGGCTGGGCTAAGACTTCTGATCATCTCACCTAGACCTCCCAGAATGTCAGAAGTAGAGGCATATATACCCACCCCTGGCTCTAATGTCCTTCCTTTTAGTCCTTTTGCTTTATCCCTTGACAAG
This sequence comes from Capromys pilorides, assembly GCA_004027915.1. Lineage (NCBI taxonomy): Eukaryota > Metazoa > Chordata > Mammalia > Rodentia > Capromyidae > Capromys > Capromys pilorides. The sequence continues at coordinate 30,549 of PVKN010004109.1, forward strand.
GGCAGGAGTGAAGGTCAAGGGGAGGTCCACATTTTTCAGTCACCTCCAGGAGACAGTCACTTATTTGAAGCCTCCAGTCAAATATGAGTCCTATTATATGTTTTAGAGAGAACAGTACTTGTATTCATTACAAAGGCATCATTGATTAGGGATGAGTACTGGTTACAGTGGAGCACGACACTGGGAGCAGACCAAGGAGTATCTAATGGGAGACTGCATTGTAAATAACCAAACTGTGAGAGAAGCTTAGCACCTCGCTTCAAGATTTGACCAGAACAACTGAAGCCTGTGCTAGGAGCTGGCCAGAGACCTAAGGAAAAAGGCACTCCTGTTCACCAAGAGCTTACCAGGTTCATCCACTCAAAAGGATCCCAATGAGTGATTCGATTATCTGGTTACCTGGTTACCTAGGGCCTTTCCCCAGCAGTGAGCAGCAGGTCTAGGCACTCAAGTCCCACAGCCAACACCCCTTTCAGCAGAGGCCAGCTCCCACACAAAGGAGCTTCCCGGCGAGTCCTTTCTCCTTGTCTTTGGGCACCATGGCTTCCCTGCCTCCTATGCAAGCTGCAGGCCTTGCTCCTGTTCCTTGAGAGAATGTCTTCTGGCCTGGGCCGTGCTCAAAGCACAGTGAGTCACAGGCCTGCTCACATGATCTGGACCAGGCCCTCCCAGGAGCCCATGTTCTCAGGAGAGCTGGAAGTGAGCAAGCCGATATAGTTTGGCCCAAAGGTCTTCCAAAGCCCCTGTTTTGCTTTTAGCCTTAAGTTCTAAAAGAAATTTCAGAGCAACCGTATCCGACTTCCTCACGCACAGCGTTTCAGCAGCATTGTTTGTGCCTAGATCAGCCTAGACTGCGCACTTCTGAGCAGCCAGCTGTCAGGCCTGGTTTCAAGTGCCTTCCACATTCTTCCCTCTAAGGCTTCTGCAGAAGCTGCACAGCTTTATGTTTCTTCTCCAGAAATCTTCTGACGTTTTTTTATTTGTACCAAGTCCAAACTCACTCAATGTTCTTATAACAACTTAGATTTGAGAGAGAGTGAGGAAAAAAAGAATCAAACTGTTAGGTGATTACAGGCATACTAGTTCTTAGATGTTGCTTTTTTTCTTTTTTTTTTTTTTTTTGGCGGGACTGAGATTCAAACTCACGACCTTGCACTTGCCAGGCAGGCACTTGTGCCACAGAGCTATCTCCCTGGCCCCTTAGATGTTGCTTTTGAAGGAGAAATGAATTCCAGGTCCCTGTTTGGGCCCTCAGGGAATGTTGATGTCTTCCCTGATTCCCCTTCAGGTTTTCTTTTGCTAATCAGGGTGGCAGCTTTGACTGATGAAGGTGTAGGATGTGGGCTTGCCAAGGGCAGGGTGGGATCAAATGGCCAAAGTCCAGTTCCAGTGCTTCGATCCAGTGGGAGGCTGGCAGGGTCTAGCAGTAGCTGGGCTGGTACCTCTCAGACAAAGGCACTGGCAGAACTCCCTGCTGCAGCCAGCCTAAGACCCAGCATGAGGTGTCCTTCTGTTTGTCCTCCCCTGTAGGCTACATCCAGAAGGAGCTAGAACTCACACAGGGGCAGAGTAAGCAGGCCCTTGAGGTTATAGAGAGGCTGAAGTGTTATGGGGGAGAATAAGACTCCAAGGTGAAAGTGGTATTGGGGTGGTTCTGCAACCTGGGCCCTCCTGGCCTTTCATCCAGGGCCCTCCTGGTTTTCACCTCATGAGACGGATCAGAAACGAGACAGTATCTTCCAGGCCAGGATCCAGAACTTCCTCCATCTCAGAGTCCTTACATTCTTATGAAATCCCCTTGTCACCAGTACTTGTGACAAGAATCAGAGCAGTAAAGACACTGTGGAGTCTTGACATTGCCTGGAAGCTGCAAGACAGATGCTAGAGCAACCGATGGTGAGCCTGTTAGAATAGGCATTTCCTACCAGTCCTGAAAGACATGAATTTTCCTTAGAGAAACAGATGGGGATTCATTTCAAGGGCCATGGAGAAGAAAAAACACATTTGCTCAAATGGTATGCTCCCTTTCTTCTATAGGAGCTCATGCACAGGGTCTGGCCTCTCCCCGTGGGAGCTTAGCAATGCACTTATCTGGAGATCTGCCTCTCACAAGTACACTCAGCCTTTCAATACTGGGAGGCAGAATCCAACTACTGATTCCAGAAACCATTTCCCAATAATGATGGCATATTTGGCCCAATGTATTATGCTTCTCACTCTTACTTGCTGGCAGAATAAGGAGGCTGGGCGTTCTCTTTTATCCACCCCCATCACTGAGCCATGGCCAAGGCTCTTCCCTGGGCCTCTCAGCCTAGGAGAGGTTTATGACTCAGTTCTTAGAACCAAGAAGAAAACTTGACAAAGGTAGGAAGTAAATATAAGTGAGGAGAAACTAATAAACCCCCTACAGTAGCAGCTAATTAGATGGGAACTATAACTCTAGCAGTGCTAAATTCTGGGATCACAAAAACTTGGTGTAACCTGGGCCTTAGTGTAACTCCTCCAAAAGCTCTGGTGGTTCATTAGGTACAAGGAGAACCACCTAGAGATGACAGGGATCCTCCAGAGAAGGCTCTATACACTGTAAAGCCATATGACCTAGAGTAATCTATACCTGCACCTTCAGTATACAGTGAGAGCAAATGTATGGGACCAAGAGGCAAATGCCCACTATGGGAACACAGAATATTAGCAGCTCAGGAAATTTAATGCACCTGGTATAAGGTACACAAATTATGAGAAAATAGACACTTGGTTGTTTCATCATTTTAATTAAGTATACACTGAGCTTTAGTCTGCCATGGGTCCATTTTCTATCTTGTATTTGTCAGTGCTGAGGATGTCCTGGGAATTGAATCTAGGACCTTCACATTGAACAACATACTCAGCCATTTTTGTTTTGTCTTGTCTTGTTTATTTTGTTCTTTAGACAGCATCTAATTAAATCACTAAGTTGCCCAATGTGGAGTTGAAATTTCCATCCTCTTGCCTCAGTCTCCAGAGTGTTGGGATTACAGGTATGCACCTCCATAGCCAGAACTTTCCTTACATTTTTTTTAAAGATTTTTTTAAACTTTATTTATTTATTTATCTACGTTATGGCTGGCTCAGGCTGCACTGGGAGTAGGGCTGGCACAGCATGTGGTGCCGGGGATTGAACCATGGTCCCTGCAATTGCCTAAGCTTGCCGAAGCAAGCGCTTTAGACCACTGAGCCACCTTGCTGGCCCCTCCTTACGTTTTTTAATATGTATCTGGTTGCTATAGGGTTTCACCACATAGCTTGGACTCATGGCAATCCTCCTGCTTTCAGCCTCCTCAGCACTGGGATTAAAGGTGTGGACCAGCACACCCAGACTCTGGCCAGCTCAGCCAACCCTGGGGATGGAGCCAGCACAGCATGTGTTGCCAGGATCCAACCTGCAGTCCTGCTGATCTCCCTAAGCTTGCCAAACAGGAGCTTTAGTCTGCTGAGCTGTCTGTCTGGCCCCTCCTTACATTTTTAAAGCTAGCACTAGTTTTATTTTGTGTCTAGGTTTGACATTTTCCAAGAAAATCTTTCTTATTTAAAACCTGTTCCTTCTAAATCAGTTCTTAGGACTGTTTGCTTCTTTTAATAATTACCTAAGAGCTTAGGTCTCTAGAAAACAAAGTCATAAATTCACTGTGGTAGGCAGCCTCAAGAAGGCTCACAACGATAGTTTTTCAGCACTTCGGTAGTGAGGCCCTGGTCATGATACCTTCCCTGTGAATCCTGACTGGACCCAGTGGCTTATTTCTGATCAATAGGATGCAGTAATTGTGGTGAGGGGCTGGGGATTTAGATTAGTAGTAGAACACTTTCCTAGCAAGCTGGAAGCCCTGGATTCAGTCTTCAGCATCAAAAACAACAAACCTGAACTAAAAAACAAAAGTACTTGTTTAGGCAGATGCAGGGACAGCTGTGCCAGCCCCACCCCCAGGGCACACTGAGATAGCAGTTGAGACAGGAAGTGGTGACGCTCTCCTGTAAACCCAACACTTGGGAGGCTGAAAACAGGAGGATACA